>JAADYH010000652.1:0-16632 GCA_023338125.1 Phytopythium aichiense | reverse complement strand
CTGAAGAAAGCCCAACTCTTCACGAAGATGCAGAGGAAGGAGGACGAGGTGGACATCCGAGCGAAGGAGCAGCCGTCCAAGAAGGAGGCGAAGGAGATCGCGGAGATGCTGAAGTTCCGTAACCCGAAGGTCGCGAGCAAGAAGGTCGTACTCAAGCGCACCCGGAACATCTTGCGCTGTACCAACAATCGATGCAAGGCAAACTTCTGGAAACGAGACGTCAACGCCGCGAGGAACATGCTGGAGCTGCTGAGGAGCGGCCTGAAAGGGAAGCTCAGCGCAAGAAGGCTGAAGGCGTTCAGGCGGGACAACCATTGAAGCAGGCAGAACAAGAACACGTGAGTGGAAAGACCGGTAGCCATGCGTTGCAGGGAGACATCGCCACTCACGTTCACATAGCCGAAGCATAGCGAGACCAGTAGGATTCGCAGTGTTTCATCTTCTAAGCCACGGAAGCTCGATCTGGTTGGTGTCTGCGTTCCTGTCTATTGCTTGCACTACGTGTCTCGGACACCAATGACGGCAGGTGCTCTCACTGCTCCATGACGCTGGCAAACAGCGAGAGGTGTTCGCGGTCGATCACCTGCGCTAGGAACTCGCGCACCTGCTCGGGCGGGAAGTGAGCAAGCGAGTGGCTGAGCAGAGACAGCAGCGCGTCCACCTCGCGGCTCGTCGCCAGGGAGACGGATGCCGACGATGTCGACAGCTCGACGACTTGCTGGACGAGGAACGCAACGGTCGACGCCTGCAGCGCCGCGCTAACGTCTTGCTCTCTCATCAATGCGCACAGCTCCACAACTGCGTCGGACTCTCCGGGCTGCCGCGTCGGGAGAAATTTCTCCTGACTGGCCTCTCCATCACGCTGCCCTGGTCTCTTGTTGCCAGCACTGCCGCCGCTGCCGGAGTAGCAGCTCGCGAGGAAGAGCAGGGCGTGCTCATCTTCGAGCTCGTACGAGCCGGAGTCCACAAGCGCGCGCAGCAGCGAAAGCGTCTCGGTGGGTCCATGGCAGGAGCAAAACGCTGCGAGCGCGTCATCCAGCAGCTCGCGCGGAAGAGTCTTGTGCAATCGCAGCAGCAGTGCCCGCACGCGCTCCGGGTGCGCGCCACCGATACTGACGAACAGCGTGTGGAGGAACCGAGACGACAGCGCCAGATCCTCGTCTTCGCTATCGGAGTGGAGCAGAGCATCTTCGAGGATCGACAACACGCGGCTCGTGTGCTCGGGTTCTTGGGAGACCAGCAAGAAGTTCTGGAGACACAGCGTGTCGGTGGCATGACCGATATCGGCGACACGGTCGAGAGCGTCTTGCGCGAGTTGCTCTGCCGACAAGCCTTCTCGGTTGCCATCGTAGTCCCCACCAAGCAGCAACGCCGCGATAGATTCGAGGTATGCAGGCGACTCGCACGCCCGCTGGAGCGTCACCAAGTGCGCGAGCACTGCGCGGAGAGCAAACACGGTCACAACCACGCCTTCGCCGGTTGACGACGGCGACGCCTCCGCAGCCAAACGGCTCGCCCACGCGTGGAAACCGGCTTGATCTTCTCTGGAAGCGTACAGCCGCAGCATCAGCGCGTAGCTCATGGCGTTGGGAACCATCGCGAGCTCTCGCAACGCGTCTCCAAACACGCGCTCGGCGAGCGCCACGTTCTTTTCCTCGACTGCGCGCTTTAGGTGCGCATTCATGACCTTGGGATTACGGCGCGCGGGGTCCTTGCGCACCTTGTGGACACTCTCCATGCGCTTGAACGCTTCCCAGAGCGTCTCGCAGGGCACATCGACCAGCATCTCCACCAGCAACTCGACCGAGGGTGGCGAAATGAGGGCACCGGTCGTCACGATCTCGTCGAAAAGCGCAGACGCGCGCTGCTGCTCGTCTTCTCCGTACGCGCAGGCCTGGATCACGGCGTCCCAGACGAGCGACGAGCGCGCGAAAGAGTCCGACGGGAACAGCGAGCGCTGGCGCATGTGGTCGAAGAGCATCAGCGCGTGCCGCCATTGATCTTGACGAATGTACGCGTGCATGGCTTCTCCGTACACGTGGATGTTTGGCGCCAGGCCCTGCACCTTCATACGCGTGAACGTGCGCAGCATGGCGCGGTCGTCTTGAGTTCGCGCTTGTGCGATCGCCACCAGCGACTGGATGCGCACGTCACTCTGGATAGCGTCCTTTGTGATGGGGAGCGAGAACGTTCCGTCGACCAGGCGATGGTACCGCTTCAGAACGAGCGAGTACTGCTGCGCACGGCTTGCAACCAGCATGTAAGCGTTGCAAGCGTCGAGCAGAACCGACTCGCTGCGCTCCGAATGGAACGTATCTGTCGATGGAGCACCCGCTGAAGACGCGACCAAAGCTTGCAGCTGCTGGAAGTACCGCTCGGATTCCTTCACGCGCGCGCCACAGGCTGACAGCACCGCTGTAAATGACGTGGCGTCCGGCGCCACGCCGCGCTCTGCCATCTCGGCCAGCAACGCGGAGGCTTCGTTGAACATGACGAGCTTGCCGTAGTTGCGAAGCGCGGCGTTATAAACGGGCAGCGAGACCTCGAACCCGTGGACGCGCATGTCGTCCAGCAGCGCGCTAATGTCGCGGGCATACTTGGCGCGGGGAGCCGCCACTGGCGCCGGCGCGTTGCGGTCGACAAACTGCCGCACGAGCACGCGCGCGTCGTGCCACTGCCGCTGCAGCGCGCTCAGCTTCACCAGCGACGCGTACATGTCCTTCGAGACGTAGAACCCGCGGTCGAGCATCTTGTCGCGGAAGAAGCGCGCCTGTGGCAGCGACCGCGCCGCGATGGATGCCTCAAAGAACTCGCTCAGATACTCCCGCTCCTCGTCCTTGACCGCTTCGACGTCCTCCTCGTCGGCGTCCAGGTCCAGAGTGAAGAAGAGCTGCAGGAACTTGTCGACGAGCGCGCGCGAGGCCGTCGGCTCGTGCTGCGCAATGCACAGCTTGATCGACTCGGCGTGCAGCTCGGGCGACGCCTCCAAGTTGTACACGCGCATCTCCTCGAGCAGCTGCTTGGCGCGCATCCACTTCCCGGCGCGGTGGCACGCGGCGACCGCGTTCTCGTAGATGTCGACCGACGGGTGCATGAGGTCCACGGCGCGGTGCATCCAGTCGATCACCTCGAGCGCGAGCCGCCATTCGCCCTGCGACGCGCACGCCGCCGCCGTGTACTCGAGCGTGAGCGGCGAGGGCGACACACCGGCGTCGCGCAGCGCCTCGTACACGCGCACCACGAACCGCGGGTCCTCGGCCGCGTCCGCGACCATGACCAGCACGGTCGCCTCCTGCCCGGGCATCCCGGGATGAACGTGCTGCTCCAGCACCGAGGACACCACCGCGCGGACACTCTCGTTGCGCGCGCCGGCGGCCTCGGGGGACTCGAGGAACGCCTTCAGCTGCTCGTACTCGGCGTGCGGGATGCCCGCCTTGTTCGGCGGCGGCGGCGAGTGCGACGGCGCCACCTGGCCGCCAGACGAGAACGCGCGCGCGTGCGACGCCACCGCCAGCGCCAGTCGCTCACCGACGCCTGTAGGCGGCTGCGTCAGCGCCGAGAAGCGCCGCGCGAGAAGCGGATCATGCGAGGATCGGCGGCGGGCGGGAGCGCGGCGCTCGCCCCCGTCCGCGACAGTGAAGCTGGCGAGGCGGGACGCAGCCGCAGACGGCCGCGGACGCCGCGGGACTCGTCGGCGCAGCAGCATCGAGCCCTGCCGAGTCCGTCCGTCCGTCCGTCCGTTGAGGCGAAGGCAGGCAAGGCCGCGGCGGCAGGTGTCGCCTGCACCTCCGAAATGTTGGATGCGTTTGTGGTCACTTTCAGCGGAGGTACCGAAAATACCGGTACTACCGGCTGAAATCCGGAACAACACCGGTAAATAGAAGCGAAAGCGCTATCTGTTTCTATCCGATTTTACCCGTTTCTATTCCACGCACATTTAGCACACATTCACAATCTGACTGAAAGCGACCGTCACTCTGTTCCCGTTTCGTGCGACCCACCCTGTTTCGATTGCCAAACGGGACCATTTAGAAACGGCAACCGCGCCTGGACCTGCATGATACCGGTTTGAATACCGGAGCTGCACCACATGGACCTCATTTTTAATGTGACCCACACGCACTGCTGAATATGTTGAGTTATTATATCAATATATTTAAAGTGCTTGTTGGCTCACATCAAATGTTGTTCCAAAACTGAAAAATACGCGATCGGAACCTCACAGTAACCTATCGACCAGCTGAAGTGTACCCATTCCAGCAGAATTGCCCGAACACTTCACAAACGCTTGACCTTCATGCACTCCCTCACTTCTTGAACACGAGCGTCTGGATGGACGTGGCCTTGACCGTGACCGACACGAGCTTGCTGCCCGGCGTCAGGACCTTGATCGTCTGCACGGAGCTCTCCTTGTTGAACAGCACGACCACGTAGTAGCCCTCGGGAGTCACGAACGCCGTGTAGTCGATATTGGACAACTTGGACGAGCTGCCACTCGCCGCCGTGATGGCGATACGCACAGACCCGGGCGTCAGGAACTTGCTAAAGTGGCCCATCACGTAGTACATGGGCTGCTTGTAGAACTCGGCGCCGTTCGCCTCGTCGACCAGGATGGGGGCGTCCACGTAGTTCTCGGCCCAGTTCGGGCCGCCGCTCGTGTCCAGGAACAGGTTCCAGTCCATCCAGCCGGACGCGTAGCTGTTCAGGTCGTTGATGATGTCCTTGGCATAGTTGTGGCCGCGCCACCACTGCGTGTTGAAGTTGGTCAGCTTGACGCCCGCGCCGGTGCTCGTGACGAGAATGTCCGGCAAGTAGCCCTCGCACGCCTCCGTGCCGAGCAGGAACACGTCGGGGTACTGCTCGTGGAACGTCTTCATCGTGTCGAAGTTGCCGCCGTAGCCGAGCGGGAAGTCATAGTCGCTGTACCAGTGGATACCCACGCCGTCAATGTACTGGGCGGCGTCTGCGTCGTCCAGTGCCGCCGTCCAGTCGAGCAGATGGTTCTTGTTGTCGTCGAGGATGATGAGCTTCAGGTTCGGGTGGTTCTTCTTGAGGATCGGGCCGAGGTCCTTCTTGATGAAGTCGCGCTCCTCCTCAGTCGTCAGCCGAAGGCTCTGCCACGCGTTCAGGTACACGCCGGGGTCGTTCGGCTCGTTCTGCACCGTCATGCCCCAGAGCGACTTGCCCAGCTCGCTCTCGTACGCCGTGACAAAGTTCGAGTAGTACAGCGCGAGTGCCTCCCAGTACGAGGTGCCCGGATCGCCGATCAGGTGGCAGTTGAGCGTCGAGTTTTCCTCCGTCATCCACACGGGCGGTGCCCAGGATGAGGCGAACAGCGACACGTTGCGCTTGGCTGTCGTGCTCGTGGACAGCGCGCGCTTGATCAGGTTGATCTTGTTGGACGTCTTGTCGACGGCGATCGAGAACTTGCTCATGCTCAAGTCGCCCACCGTGTCGTCGTACGAGTAGATGCTGGTCGAGAAGTCGGTCGACGCGATCGGGATGCGTCCCATCGAGTAGCCGATGCCGCTAGTCGAGTAGTACGCGTCCAGCGCCTTGGTCTGCAGCGCTGAGCTCAGCTTGTACAAGTTGATGGCTGCCGCGTCCGTGAAGGCACCGCCGAAGCCCAGGATCGTCTGGTACGTGGTCGACGCGTCCATGGTGAGGTCCGCGTCGCTCGAGGAGCCCGAGGCGAGCGTGAGCAGCTCGTAGCGGAAGCGCTCGCCATCCCGAGAGCTGCGGTATAGCCCCGCCTGGCTGGTCGTGAGCGTCGTGTAGTTGGTCGGGAACGAGTCGCACGTGGCCGTGGCGTTGCAGATGCACACGCCGTCGATGAACTTCTTGTAGCGCGTCGACCAGTTGTTGCAGTCGATCGCCGCGTTGGTCGACTGGAGCGCCACCACCGCCGCGAACGCTGTCGTCAGCGCGAGCTTCATGCTTCTCTTGAAGGCTTGGCTCGTAGCAGGCGCGAATCCAGAGAGACCTGGTCGGACGAGACGCTTGCGACGGAGACGGCGAGTTGCCAAGTGACCATTCAGCTCTGGCCGGCGGAGACTGCCGGGCTGGGGAGTGGATTTGACAAGCTGCTGGTCATTGTGGTCAAGCCACCATGGAGGAGTCGCAGACGCGCAGTGGGACGCAGATCCGCGGTGAAGAAGGGGAGTGGGACGCGTCCATTTCGGAGAGGAGGCGCTTTTCTCGGCGCTGTGTGTGTGTGTGTGTGTGTGTGTCTTGTCGCCAAGCCTGCAAGGTCATTCTTGCATCACCAACTCCTCGGGCTTCGATCTGTCCATTTTGCACTCCGCCCGAGCTCATCTTCGCTTCGCCAACAGCGGCACAGTACTCAAGATGCGCCGGTCGGACTAATCAAACACCAATGCGCTGATGATCATGTGGTCATCTGCAACTTGAACGCCGAGCGTCAACCTCGATTTCGCCTGGAGTTCGAGACGAAATGCTGGACTCCAGAGGCTGGAGGCGCCGGGAACAGGCTTCGATCGCAGCCAGCCAGGCCCACTCGAGCGGGAGATCGGGTTGAACCTGCTGGCGCACTGGATGCGCTGCGCTGCCGGTACAAATCCCCAGTGAGCACGCTTGCTTGCCGCCGGTCAGCCGCTCCTCGTCCTCACCAGCACATGTCTGGCTCTTGGAGCAAAGGAACGGCCGCGGCGTGGATGCGCAGCCCCAACACAAAAGCTCTGTGTAGACGACAGCGCAGTCGGCAGCGGCCAACCATCTTGCGGCTCGGATCTCGGCAGCAGGATCCGATCTGCTTGCCCTTTTACGGCGCCAACGCGGTCGGCCGGCGAGAAACGCGAACGTCAGTCGACGTGAACGATTGCACATGACGTGGCGCGGTGGCGTTGGGCGTTGATACCCAAGCGCTATAATACCGACAAGTGCGCAGCGCTAAACAGTGCACGCTGGTGGGGTTCTGCCCGCAGTACAGCGCCACGCTGCTCTGCAGTGACGGCGCGATCTCTCCAGTGGCCGCCTGCCACGTTGGCAGCGTCCCGAGCCGCGCGCCAAGCGTTGTCTCCCTTGCTTCAGGGTGGACTCGCTCTGTACGAGTGGTGCACCACGCAGACAGAGCGTCGAGGAAAATGTTGTGGACGCTGCAACGACCAACGCAACGTCGCATGTGCAGCACGAGGACTTGGATCGTGGGCTTCGCGGAGAAGTTTTTTATAGCAGGGGGCATCGTCAGCATCCCGAGGGCTTGCGGGCAAGCAGTGACCTCATCAGTGTCCAAGTCTTCAACAATCAGACTCACGTCAGAGATATCGAGATGGCAACACCACCACCATCAGCATTGGCGCCATTTGCCGCGCTCAACGTTAGTGATGCGTTCTTGAGCTTCTACAGCCAGCAGCGAGAGGTCGCCACGCCGCCAACCACGACGCCTCTGCACGTTGCCGTGCTCAACGGAGACCGCAACCGCATCGCCGCGCTGTTAGCCAGCAACCGCGTCGATCCCCGTGCTCGCGACCAGGTTCGAAGCGTTCACAATCTTGTCTTTGACGGTTTGGTGGAGCCAGGTCGCATCAGTCGAACTCTCCAGCGTCGTTCTGTGACAGGGCGGATTCACTGCGCTTCACCACGCGGCGCTGCTTGGCCACCTCGACGTCTGCTCGTTGCTCATCGCCAGCGGAGCAGACGTCGCTGCTGTCGCCTTTGCGGACGGCAGCTCCCCGCTGCACAAGGCCGCGCAGGGCGGCCACGCTGCCGTCGCGCGCATGCTGCGGACTCACGGGTCGCCCCACCCGGTTCTCAACTCGGTATTGTGCCCCACACACACGCCGAGCCTCGCGCTGTGACCGTCGCGGCATGGTGCTGACGCCTTGACGCATGGCTGCACGACGCCATGTATTGCAGAGAGGAGAGAGCGCGTTCGACGTCGCGAGCCGCCTGCACCACGTCCAGGTCGCCGTCCTGCTGCTCGAGGAGGCACCCGCCCGCCCGCCCAAGTTGAAGCGATGTCACGGTGATGATGCTAGAAGTGACACGCTAACAAAAGTAACGTGAAATATCTGGAGTGAACCAGATGTAGCGTTATCGGTACCAGAAGTAGTGCTTCCAATCATCAGAGAGGAAGGCCTTCTGACTGAGTCACCATCGCCGCGGATCCTTGCCACACTGCCATTCGCCAAGGTCTCTCTCCTCGCCACGATGCTCACCCCGCTGCTCCGCTCGCTCAAGCCCCGCGTGGCCGCCGCCGCCGTGCGCAACGTGCACATCGAGCGCAAGCTCGAGGAGCTCGGCTACGTGCTGCCGGCGGTCGCCGAGCCCAAGGGCAACTACCGCACCTGCGTGCGCAGCGGCAATTACATCTTCACGGGTAGGGAGGGAGCTGGACGCCTGCTTGTCTCTGGGGGATTGGACCGCCTGCTGACGGATGCTTGGCGCGTGTGACCGATTGATGGGGCGTGTGATGATAGCTGGCCACCTGCCGCAGCCAGCGGGCGGGGACCTCATCACGGGCAAGGTCGGCAAGGACGTGACGACGGAGGAGGCGTACGATGCCGCGCACTACATTGCGCTCAGCCTCATGGCCACGCTCAAGCGTACGTCTCCACTGCGCTGAAAATCCTGGGGAGGGGGAGAAGAGAGACTGACGCGTGCTGCTCTGCGCCGACAGACGAGCTGGGCGACCTGGACAAGGTCAAGCGCGTGGTCAAGGTCGTGGGCTTCGTCAACTGCGTGGACGGCTTCTCGGCGCAGCCGGCCGTGGTCAACGGCGCGTCCGACACAATCGGCAAGGTCTTCGGTGACAAGGGCATCCACGCGCGCTCGGCCGTCGGCACCAACGCGCTGCCGCTCAACGTCCCGGTCGAGATCGAGGCGATCGTCGAGATCGAAGAGTAGGCGCGGCCAGTCGCTGCGCACGAGAGCACCAACCTGCGCTTCGAGGAGTCAAGGTACTCAACGCAATACAAGCTCTCGATTGTACCAGAGGCGCTTGATCGAGTCGGTCACTACAGATGGGTTCCTTTCCAATAATCCCGAGGTAGAAGACCTCCACGCCGACACGAGAGCTGAAAGAAGTGTACATTCACTGGAGCGTCTAGAAGTCTACGGGAGTCACCCCAGTGGCCTTCCAGTAGGCCGGGCCATAGTTGACGAAGATCTGCTCCCCCGCCTTGACGTTCGCGATCGTGAACTGCCGCGCAACAGACAAGCCCCATTAGGAACGCACCACCACTGGAACCTCGCGCAGGCCGCAGACAGACGCAGGCTCCACCACGAGCACTCACACAAAAGATGCGCAGGATGCCGCCGTGCACCATGGGCACGAAGCGCGCGTTGGGCCGCGCGCTGTGGTTGATGCAGCGCGTCACGTTGCCGTACTCGGACGCGCTCACGTACAGGTCCCCGGCCTCGTACACGGACGGGTACGAGATGCCGTACGGGTCGAAGTGGTTCAGCCCGTCGGCGTGCACCTTGAGCACGCCGGCGTACTCGCCGAGGAACTCGAGCGGTGCCAGGTCGTCCGTCGCGAACAGCCCCAGCGGCCGGTCCTCCACGTGCTCGAGCGACTCGACGTGGCCGATAGCGACCTTGGGCGAGATGGCGGCCGCGTTGTGCAGCGCCGCCGCTGCCTGGTCGAAGCCGTCGACCACCGAGTCCGAGAAGCCCCAGAAGCCGTAGTTACGCAGCATGTGCGTGCGCTGGAACAGCAGCTTGCTCGTGTACTCGCAGCCCATCAGCTCCTGGGCCTTGTTCGCGCTGCCCAGCGCCGTGCAGAGCATCGTCAGGCTTGCGGTTGAAGGAAGGCACATGCAGCCCAGCGCAAGACGCATGCGCACCAAATGGTCGTGAGCTCGCCCTCCTTGGTGCGGTACTGGAACCGCAGCGCGTCATGGCCCAGCACGTTGAAGCAGCTGCCACCGTCGTGCGCGAACGCCACCGACTTGAGCGTCTCGTCGTACGCGTAGCACTCGTCGCGGTCGAGGCAGCGGAAGCCGTCGCAGCAGGTCGCGGCCATGGGGTCCGTCCGCAGCCACTCGCCGTGTCGTGTGCCTCTTCGTCCACGTTGGCTTGTCAAACAACCGTCCCGCAATTCATTCCCAATTCGAATATGAATGGGGAATGAATTACGCCATTCATTTATGAATTGAAAGCTCATTGATTTGCATCGATCATCCAACAACGAACAACCGAAAGCATCATGCAGGCGCAGAAGGCCGTGGCGCTCGGCCCGATCCTCAAGAAGCTCGTGCCCGTCTGCTTCATCACGGGCGCGGCCATGGAGCTGTTCATGGTCAAGACCGGCTTCTGTGCGTGTGCTGCGCTCTTTTCCGGCGTCTGGGGGCCTCGTACTCGTCCCGTGGCGGCAGGTTGGTTGACTCACGCTGCTCCATGACACCTTTGCACCAACAGACGAGATCGTGACCAAGAACGAGGCCGAGCGGCGGCAGCTGCGCGAGGAGGAGCGTCAGGCGTACCTGCAGGAGGCGGCGGCCATGGCGCGCGAGTCTTCTGGGCGCGACGCGGCGTAGACAAAAGTCCGAACCACCCAATAGACCCCAGCCGTTCAGCCCGCGACACTAGCGAACGCACCGTCGTGACAAGGGGAGAGGGTCCCACACATTCATCACTCCACACTGCCTAACCCACACGGCCTTCCTACAGACTACCGGCTGCTTGGTCGTCCTTGACTCCTCAAGGCTTGCGCTCCACGCGCTGCAGCACCAGCTCGATCTTGGGCACGCGGTAGCCGCCGCGCTCCTTGGGGCGGTTGAGCACGTAGCGCGTCGCGATCTTGGTGGTCGTGGCCTTCTTCTGCGCGCACAGCATCTCGGCCGTCTGGACGGCCGTCGTGATGGCGCCCTCGGACGCCTGCAGGCGGACCGTCTCCTGCTTCTGGTGCGCAAACTTGGCGTTGATGATGCTGGCGTAGAACACTTGTCATGACAGTCGTGAGAAGATCACGAGGGAGTCGCCGACAGACGAAAAAAAAAACACACACACCCGCGCCTTACCTGCGGGCTTGCGCAGCGACACGGTCACCAGGTCGTCCGTGTGGCGCGCGAGCTTCGGCCCGGAAGCAGCCCTCTCCACCGGCGAAAGCCCCATTTCCTGGATGATCTGAGCGAAGACGCCGCTCGCGCTTGCCCAGTCCGCCACCGTCTTCACATTTGGAGGCAAGCCTACCATTTCACTTGCCCAAGGCACAACACCGACCACCACGGCGTGATTCACTGCTTCTGCGGCAGACCCCAACGCCGTGGGGTCGGCGGTGACGGCGATCTGGACCTTGAGCTCACGATAGAGTCTCTCCTTGCGCGCCGCCAATTGCTCGCCCGAACCCTCATCCAGGACCACGAGCTTGTCGAACACACCGCCGCAGCGCGCGTCCAGCCACTCTCGCGTGTCCTTTTCGGCAGCGCGCGGGCGGTCCGCGACTGCCACGAGTGTAAAGTACTTGCGCAGCGGCTTGAGCGCAGCGGCCGCGTCCGGCACGACGCCCACGCCAGCTCCGAACTGCGGCGACGCGAAGAACGCCGCCACCTCATCTTCATCCGCCTGGCCCCACACTCGCTCCCAGTCGGCCAGGGTGAGGTCCTCAACGCGCAGCTAACCACAGTAACCGTATCGGTCTTACTGAGCAATGGCAGGCAGCCACAAGACGACGAGGAAGCGACCCACCTGCTCGCCTGCGTCGGCCGCTTGGGCGTTGCGCCAGGCCACGACCGCGCCCACCACCGCCGCCAGCGCGTGGTCTACATCGACGGCCACCACCACAGACTCCATGCCGGCTCTCCTCCTGTCCTACACGCAGCGCGAGGTCTCCAGGCGTTGCGATCCTGAGCTCGTGGCAGTTTGAAGTTGGTTGTTGCATGAAAGGCGTCGATCGTTAAGTTCGTTCGGATTACATTAAGTGCGTGCGAACCTACTCCAGCCCAGAAGCTCCCTTCGGAGAACAACAAACTCCTCGCGGGCACCTCGCGACGCCCGGCCGCGGACCATGCAGGCCGTCAACGTGCACGCGCTGATCACGGGCTACGACACGGTCGGGGACCACACCGAGTTCATCGTGCAGGTACCTTGGCGCTCGCCCTCTCTGTCCGCTCAGCGGTCGCGTGGCTGTCTGTCTGTCGGCGGGAGATACGACGGGACTTGCCAGCGGTCTCACGCGCTCGCCGCCCCGTGCATGGACAGATCTCGTGCAATGGCGGGCTCTGGCGCATCTCGCGGCGCTTTAGCGACTTCGACCAGCTGCACGCGCGCCTGCTGCGCCGCTTCGGCGACCTCATCGAGGCGCAGCTTCCCGAGAAGCAGTGGTTCGGAAGGTGCGTCACCTTCATCTCCCCCTCGCTTCGTTTCGCTCCCGCTTGGTCGGCGCATGGAGGAGGTTGCAGCCGCGCTAGACGCAGTCCGTGATGAGAGGAGGGTGCGGACGACGTCCAATCCCTTCAGTGACTGGCTCGCCCCGCTCAACCGTCTGCCGGTGCCGTCGAACTCCTCGCCCGCTTGCCGTGACTGGACGCATACCCCGGCAGCCTGACGCTCGCTCTACAGCCCGACGCCCGTCCCAACCCCCGTCGCCGCGCTCTCTCATGTTGACTGAGGAAGAAGGAGCTCGTCTGCCGCGTCCACACCCTTCACCGGTCTCGTCATTGCGGACAGGAGTGGCTGGAGGGTCGTGCGGCCGTGGCGACGAGCGAGGAATGCCAAATCACTTGATCTTATCTAAATTGAGGCGCGCGCACGGAAGGGGTGGTCGACGGGCGAACGGCAATGCGCGCTGCGTATGAGGGCAGCTGGGGCTGTTGGTTCGGGCGTGGGGGTCGAGTCGGAGGTCCGGCAGCGATGGACGAGTTGGGTGGGATGTCGAGTCGCTCTGAGACTGTGGCTGTGTGGCTGTGGACCCACCTATCGTCTTGCGGTTGTGGATCATTCACCCGCAGCTCGACGCGGGTTGCATCGTGTATTTCTATACTTTCGTGTCGAGGTGGCGATGCCTCCATTGCATTGTCTGTGCTGACGGATGCTCGTTCTTCCTTCGTCTGCCAGGTTCGACCCCAACTTCTTGGTGAAGCGCCAAGCAAGCCTCCAGGAGTACCTCGGTACGTGTGCTATGAACTGCTCCCTCCTTCGCGCCTGTCAGCAACCAACAGTTCGCTGCCTTTTCCACAGCGTCGCTGCTCCAGGTGCCCGGAATCCTGGAAGACCCGGCGCTGCTGCACTTCTTGGAGCTCGAGAAGCACCTGGAGCTGCATGGCGACCTGAGTATGACTGGCGCGGGCAGCAACGGCCGCTCGAGCGGGATGTGGGGCACCAAGAGCGCCGTGCTGACGGAGAATGACCGTCTGAGCGCCATCGTCGAGAACGCAGCCCAGGCGTTCATTGATATTAGCGAGGTACCCGAGCCGCTCGAGGCGGAGCAAGCGGTGCAGCGCAAGAACGAGATCCTCTCGGCCGCACACGGTTTGCTGAGCGAACAGAAGATCACCGAGCTGTTCGACTCGACCGTCACGACGCTCTTGCTGCCGAAGGCGCCGGCTTCGAGCAGCACGGAGACGGTCATTGCGCGTTTGGAGCACGAGAACGAGGACGATGCGCGCTCGTTCGAAGAGACACGCGATTTTGTGTGGTCCGTGCTGGAAAACGTCGAGTCGGCGCTGCAGCTGGACGTGGCGGCGCTGTCTTCGGTCGAGCTGGTCTCCGTCATGACCTCGTCGGCGCTGCCAGCTTCTTCACCGACGCCTGCGTTGCCCTCGTCATTCGACGCGTCCCCGGAGGAGTACGGCAGCAACAGCTATAACGGAGCGTCTCCATCTTTTTGAGCGAGCGAGCGAGCGAGGCAACACGTTAGATGGAGGCGTCACGGCGGAGTTGTGGCGAGATGGCGATGCTGTAGGACACAGCGGAGAGACTCTGAATTCGACCGTGGCGTTCGTTGCTCGATTGTCGACGCGTTGGTGCCGAATTATCGCAGTTTCACATGGAGAAGCATGCTCACTGTCCGAGTTGCAGCAGAGACTGGTAGTGCTGCAGCTTCTCGCTCACTTGCGACTGCAGAGCGTTGTGCTCGGACCTGATCTTCGCGAGGCCCTCGTCGCTGCAGATCCCATCTTCAAGGTCGTGGTCGTCTTGGTTCTTCGCGTCTGCATGTTGCTCGTCTTGCTCCTCACCAGTGGCAGTCAAACTGATAATCACATCGTCTGGACACAGCTCTACTGCTTCGAGCTGTGCACGCCGCTCCTCCCATAGCACCTGGAGCTGGGACACCGTGCGCACGAGCTGCTTGCCGATCAAGCGGGTCACGTGGTCTACTTCTTGGAGCTGGTGCGCCATCGCCTTCGACCGCTCGCTCTGGTCCAGGTGATAGTCCATTGATTCGTTCTTGTCGGCATCCACTCGGTCCAGCGCATTCGACAACTGAAGCTGCATCTCGATGGCCGCGTCGCGATGGCTCTCGGCTAGACGCATTTCCATTGCGTGGAGCTGATCGCTGCTAACAAGCGAGCTTGTTAGCTTGTTGATGGCACTCAGCTCTTGCTTCAATCCAATATGACTGGTTTCCAGATGAGCTACTGCAGCCTGCAGTTCGCTGCCAATGCCGTCGTATCTGTCTTGTTCACAACGCGTCTGCTGCACCAGTTCTTTCAGATGTCGGCGAAGTTGTGCGACTTCCTCAGCTATCGGATCCACCGTTGTTGGCTGCTCAAGCACTTTGTGCGCGGCGGTAGAAGCAGCAGCATTGGCGGCTGTGGCCTCGCTTTCAGCAGCTGAGACGCGAGCATCCAATGCTGCAATCCGCGATTTCATGCCGCTCTCAACTTCGATGAGGACACGACCCAACTCCGAGTCGACCGTTGTTGCCACGCTCACCAGCACTGCGTTCTCCAAAGCCGCAAACTCACTGCGGGCTTGACCAATCTTCGTCGATAACTCTAGGCAGCTCTCCCCCAGCTCCGCTTCTAGCTGCTGTCGCAGTGCCAGCATCTCCCGCTCCATCACGACTGTTTTGCACTGCTCAAGAGTGAGTGAGCCTACTCGGTCCTTTGGGTTAATTGCTCATCGCCAAAGTCCACCAACGTACTCGTTTCTTCAGCGCGTCCTGCATGGCTCGCTTCTGCGAGGATAGTCTATCTTCGAGGAAGTCCACGTCCGCTTTGCGCTCAACAGCTTCGATAACCTCCTCGCACCCAAACCAATAGCAGAATGTCAGTTGTGGAGATCGATCGTTGGACGAGCGTCAAATACAACGCATACATGGCCGAGTTCGTCTTCAAGCAGCCCGAGTTGATGCTCGACCTTCGCCACGGAAGTCGACAGGCAGTCGCTGCTGACAGCCTCGGTTGTTCTCTCCATCAATTGCTCCAGAATATTAACACGGCTGCACAGCCCCTCACTCTGGCGGAACGCAGTGTGGAGGTGCTCTTGCGTCTCTTCCTTCTCTCTGTCGTGAGTCACGAGGATTAAGTCGTTGGGCGGTCGTGACATGTGCTCTCGATGGACAAGGGCGATGCATCACGGCTCGAACCTTCGCAGTTCCTCGCTCACGACATTGAGAGTCCGGGCGAGCGCCTCCACGTGCTGCTTGTACCGCTCCGACTCTCGTGTCTTCGCTGCTAGCTCTTGCTCAAGGCTCTAGAGAGGACCAGAGACGTATCAGCAGTGGTGCAGGCAAGCGAAGACAACTGCGTGGAGACAATGCGAACCGATACGCGCGCACTGTTGTCCGCCACCGCCACGAACAACCGACGGAACGCGCCACGAAGCACTTCCTACTCGTCATAGGGCACACCAGCGCGTATGATAAACATATAGACGTCTGATCGTTCACGATTGCGACGAATGATCAACAGGAAGAAATGGACGCACTTGAATGTTCTCCCACTCGCCGTCGCCCCGCTCGAGCGATGCAAGTTCCTTGTGCGACGGCGCAAACCTGGCCATTGCTGCGACTTCCTCAGTGTTGTGTCGTGCTCCAAGATGGTTGTGGCGACTTTTCGTCCGAGCAAAAGCCTGTCGGTCCGAGATCGGATCACTCCAAGCGGCACCAACAACATGCCGCGAACCTGAATGACACCAACGGTTTGCAGAGAAGAACAGTCCATTGTTATCGCTGATCATGACAGTTAGACTGGCTCGGAGCAAGAGACCTCATCGATCTACGCCGAGAGCTTCTTGGTGACCTGAGCGAACGACTCGCCCTGCATCTTGGCAACGTCCAGCTCGATCTCTGTCGGCTGACGCGAGCCGTCGGTGCCAGCGAAGGTTCCAGCCCCCCACGAAGAACCACCGTGGATCTCCTCCATGCTCAAAGTGAGCTTGGAGCGATAGCCAAGCGGCACGTACGTCAGGCCCTGGTGGGCAAGAAACGGCAGGGCCGTGTATGCGGTGATCTCCTGACCACCACCCTGCGATCCCGTGCTGAAGAAGAAACCAGCAGTCTTGCCGATCAGCGCACCAGTCGCCCACAGACCACCAGTGCTGTCGAAGAACGCCTTGATCTGCGACGGGATTGAGCCGTAGCGTGTCGGGAAGCCGAACAGGATGCCATCAGCCTCCTTGAGCGTCTCCGGCGTCGCGATCGGGTAGTCCTTCTTGGGAGCCGCGTGGATCTGCGTCAGCAGCTCCTCCGGCAGCGTCTCGGCCACCTGGTAGATGGTGGCGGTG
>JAADYH010000651.1:0-16645 GCA_023338125.1 Phytopythium aichiense | reverse complement strand
GTGAGGTAGCCGCCAAACAGCTCCACCTCCAACAGCTCAAGCACGACGAAGCACCTGGGATAGGTCTTGTTGTGCCACGACAACCCCAAGTTCACGGGGAACTTCCAGTCATTGCGTTCGTGCCGAAGGTCCCGCAATTCCCGTTGGATGGACTCCCACCGCAGCAATGTTTCCAGTGACCAGTGTACCCCGTAACCAGTCGTACCCCCGATTTTCGGCGCCGGAATGTCTGGCCCCAACCTTCATTCCTATTGGCCAAACATTGCAATAAACCGCAGAAGATGGTATGCGTTAACTTTTTCGCCAACACCAGGATGCATCTTTCTTTTTCGACCAGTCTGCTGAATTGAATCCAACAGACGATCCAACTTCTTTTGGCAAATATGATGATTGACACCACCTTCTGGAAATTCCCCCCAAAATAAATGAGATGCGCGCCACCCTTCCCCTCCCCCAGTAAATTCCTCCTGTAAAAGCCCAGCAGAGGCGGATACGTCGACGTTGGCGGCCACTTGGAGCACAAGCAAGCAGCAGCAGCAACTCGACGCCCGACGTTCGTGAGGCGACCGACAAGCGCGAGGCGATGGCGGCGAGAGCAGGAGCAAGAGCAGGGGCGAGCGCGGGCGCCAAGAAGTGGCTGGCGTCGCTCTTCGGCGAGGGCGGAGAGGCGGCCAGGGTGTCCGCGCACGCGACGCCCAAGTCCGTCGCCAAGGAGCGGCTGCAGATCATCCTGGCGCACCAGCGCGGCAGCCAGGTGCTCGCGGGCGTGGACCTGCAGGCGCTGCAGCAGGAGCTGCTCGAGTGCGTGCAGCGCCACATCCGCGTCGCCAACGGCGCCAACATCAACATTGCGGGTGGGTGGCGGCTGGTGTGATCGCGCGGTCGGTCGGTCGGTGGTATCTTGCGGACTAACGCGGCGATCTTGATGCGGATGCGGCAGTCAAGCAGGAGGGACAGCTCGACATCTTCGAGATGCAAGTGCCGGTGGACGCGCAGACGGCGGCCGCGACGGCGGCTTCGCAGGCCCAGCAGCAGCCGCGGTGAAGGGGGATGTCCGTCCGACAGTA
This sequence comes from Phytopythium aichiense, assembly GCA_023338125.1. Classification (NCBI taxonomy): domain Eukaryota; phylum Oomycota; class Peronosporomycetes; order Pythiales; family Pythiaceae; genus Phytopythium; species Phytopythium aichiense. The sequence continues at coordinate 15,578 of JAADYH010000651.1, read as the reverse complement.
GACCAGGCAGACTGACCGGGCTCAAGAGAGAGACTTCCAGGATGCTCGCTGGCTCGCTCATGAGCTGCATCGGCTGCGCTTCCTCGCTCGGTGCGGATAGTTGTTGGTCGTTCTCGTGCTCTGCAAATGCAAGTTCGTGTTGTGGATCGAGTGGTTGGTGCTCGCGTGAGGGCTTCATCGGCAATATTCCCATTGAACAGTTCACGCCGGGGGCGGTCACTCATCGTGGTCGACGGCTAGTACGGATAGTAGTCGTCGAACGGCAGCACTTCGACGTGGCTGATGCTGTCGAACAGCCACGTGACGCGCACAATCGGGATCTGGTACTGCTGCCACCGCGTCTTGGCGACCCACGACGGCAGCGACTTGGACACGATACCGATTGGTGTCTTGCGCGCGCGCTGATCAGTAGACAGGGCGTCAAACTCGTGCGACCAGTTCATGACCCCACCGAACGTCTCGACGACCGAGCGCACGGACTGCAGCTGGTACTCGAACTCCTCGTCTTGACACAGCATCACGAAGCGGAACATGCTGAAGATATCGTTTCGCCGCCCAGTTTGAGCACGCCGCAGACGACTCTCGCGGGGCTTGCCCATCGCGTCGCTGTACATGTCACCCTCCATCTCAAACGGCTCCTCCGGCAGCCACTTCCCAGCCGAAAGACTGTCGGTCACCCACTTGACATCCACGACGAATGCACCCTCGGCCAAAGCCTGCATGTACTTGGCAGTGCGCTTGCAGCGCAACCCTGGGAGGTCCAGTACTTCTCCGTCAGCGCTTGTAAATGGAGGTGGGACTGCCTTTGTGATGAGGTGGGTTACTGACGACACCTCGGCACCAGTCTTGCGGTTGCGCTTCGAGTCGAAATGACGACCGAATCGACCCCCGAGGCGCACACACGCCTCCATGATAAGCTTCGCCTCTTCCTTCGACAGGTCCGTTCCAACGAGCACGAACGAGCGTTCTCCCTCCGGATTCTTGCTCGTTATGGGGATGCTGCCATTGCTGCTGGCGGGTAGCGGAGGGCGGGTCAGAAGTGCTGGTTCCTTGGTAACGGATTGAGGTGTTGTCGCTGCAACTGTTCGCATCATCGCCGCATTTAAAATGCCGTTGCGTATCCGTCGAGGTGATGCGGTAACACCACTGGTGCTGGGATCACAGCTGGTCGCCAAGGCGGCAGCAGCGGCAGACGATGCCTTCTGGTCGTGAAGTTGCTGAGCTTGGAAAGCCTTGATGGCCCCCTCAAAGTCTTGGCTGACCCTCTTTGCCGACTTCTTGCCTCGTTCTGCGGCTTGATCAGTCTGGACTGTTGCTGAGGATACCGCATGCGTTGTTGGCGCATCTTGCATCTCAACCGGTATTGGAGGCTTGGACTCCAGTTCATCTTCTTCGCCCAGTGCCACCTGGCTATCCGGCACAAATACCCTGGTGTCATCACTTCCCATCTCGAGTTGCGACGCTTCGACACGAATCCGAGGCACACCTTCACTGTCACTCGACTGCGAACTGGGCACGCGTACTCGCTTGCGACTCCGCTGAGGTTCGTTTGGTTGGGTATCGACTGGAGACGATGCACTGGCGAGGTCGAGACGGCGTTTCGCCAATCGCGCTCGTAGCCATTCGTCAGCGTCAACAGTACCGTCATCCTCGCCTTCATCGTCGTCGTCGTCCACACACCGAGACTTCCGGTGGCTGGATACTAACTGGTCAAACGCACTCATGTGCGTTGAAGACAGCAAGTCTGGCGAGTTCATAGCGGCGGCAGATAGAGGGAATTGCGTCTGCGTATCGCCCTTGGCCTCGCGCTCGTCTTCGTCGCTGCCTTCCAGGCTTGATCGATGGAATCTCGGGAATGTATTGCTGGCTCGTGATCGAAGGAAGCTCGTCATGGGCGACGCACCACCTTCATCAAGGTTCTTGCCCCGTCGAGCCCGCTCCCACTGACTCAGTGCCTCGCGCTGCTTGTTGATCCGCTCCAAGTAGCTGTCGATGTCCTGAGTGTGAAGAAGGGCACTGCTACCCGCCTGCGAGACATCTTCAACTGAAGAAACGGCCGAGTCTTCCGAAAAGTAGCCACTCCCGTGTTCGCCACGGCGCCTACTTGCATCACTATCGTACCCCTCGGCTGATGCTGGGGTTTCGTACACGTCCAAAAGACAACATTAGCACCTCTTTGCGGCATCAATAAGATCAGTGGGAGGCTTACCGTTCTCCAACGAGCATGACTCCGCTGCAACCGCCAGTTTTCGCTTCGCTTTCCCCCTCCGCCTTGTTCGTTGTCCAGTTCCGTTGCTCGAAGGCGCCGCATCGCCGCAATTCGCAGCCTGCTCGCTTGCGCCATAGTTGTCTGGCAGGTCGCTGCTCGAACTCTTAGAGCGTCCCATTGGCGATGGGTGGAAGTAGTAAGGCTGGTCGATACGCATTTGCTGCCGAATGCCGTGCGTGTCGACGTTCCACTTGTTGTTCGCCACTCGCCCTCGGTTCTGCATCGACATCGGCAGCGCGACGCACTCATTCCCTACCGCTCCATTCTGTCCGCGTTGCGGCGTTGAAGCCCCTGTCGATCCGCTGGCACTAGCGCGGTGAGTCGGCGCAACGGGTGACAGGTGCGAGCCGGCTGACGCGCGCTGCAGTGCCTTGTCCGTGTCCGCGACTGTGATCGGCGCCTCGTGGCACGCCGGGTCGCCCAGGTGCTCGATCTCCGTCTCCACCGTCTTCCAGGCCGCGAGGATGCTCTCGAGGAACTGGTTGCGCGTGATCTCGCTCGGACGCGTCGGCAGTCGGCATGTGGGGCAGTATGAGTTGTTCTTGCGAAGGTGCAGGAAGATGCACTCGCGACAGAAGTTGTGTTTGCAGTCCAGGCACTGCGGGTCCTCGAAGATGCGCGCGCTACATACCACAACCGAGCGTCACAACCAGCGTTAGTTGATCCCGCGATACTGATTCCAAGCCACGCCGGCACGGCGCCGGTCCTCGCCACGAGCCTCACCAGAGCACGCAGCACAGCTGCTCACGGATCTGGCGCACGGCCTCCTGCCGCATCGCCGACAGCAGCTCCATCACCGCGCGCGCCTGTACCTCCTTCCTCCGCTGGATGTCGATGATGCCGATGCGCTTGTCCGGCGATGCAGGCGTCGCGGACTCCGCCTCGGCCGGGGCGGAGGCGTGTCGACCGCCCAAAGCGCGCACTTTCCGATGCAAAGACCGAAATAAAGCTCTCGTTGGTGAGGGTGGGCGACGCAAGGGAAACAGATGGCACTGTCTCGAGGGAGTGGCATTGAAACGAGTGAGTGGACAAACGGCTCACTTATGTTGCGCAACATTAGAAGTGGACGGTGTCCAAGCCCTTCAACACCTCTCCATTCAATGCTGCAGCGCATCGGATTATCGATTGGTGTGCCATCTTCTTTCTGGCCGCGCATGTGCGTGGAACCAGTCTCATGACGCAGCGAGACCATTTCCTGCTCAATCAGTCAGAGTTGGCGATGCCACTCGATGCACCTCACGTTCTGAGCGCCGCTTGCTGCTATGAGCGCTGGCAATCCACAGCAGTGGCCATGCCCAAACTGGCCGAAAGCAAGACATTGTCGACAGCTTTGAACAGTGGTGACTCCGCTCGGATTGGAACGGCAGCGGGAATTTTTATCCAATTCGGGGAACTCGACCACGTCGGCGTTGCTGTGCATGTGAATGGGATGGAATATGAAGACGCTGTAGATTATTTACATTTAGATCAAACCCCGAAGGAGAGACGACAGCCACGTTCTGTTATGTGAGCAGGAGCGGACACAGCACACACACGCTCGCCGCTTAGGCCGTCAGGAGGTTGGAGACGGTGGCGTCGAGCCACGAAGTAACCTGCGACGCCGCAACCGACTCGACCGAGAAGTCGAAGTCGTCCTCGCCGATCTCAAGGATCTTGATGGCGCCCGTGCTGTTGTCGATGATGATCACGTACGTGACGGTCGTGTCTGACGGGCGAGCGCCGTAGTTGTCTCCGCCGGGCGACGGCTCGCCGTCGTAGAAGTAGTAGTGCGTCGACACCTCGTCCTCATCCGTGTTGGTCTCAATCACCTCGGCAATGTCGAGCTCACCACAGCCACCGACCGAGCCCGAGCCACGGCAGTTGCACCCGTACTGGTTCGCACGGACGACCTGCGCGTTCAGCATCCACACAGCCGGGCGGTTGACAGTCGAGCCAGTCGGCATCTTGAGCTTGGTCACGAACATCTTCATGCCGCCGCCCCAGCCGTGGTAGCCAAGGTCGTCGTAGTAGCCGTCGCACGGGTTGGTGGTGTTGCAAATGTCTCCCGTCATGATGTTCACCTCGACACCAGTCGACACACCAGGACCACCGCCCGTCACCGAAGGGTCCGAAGCGTCCGCGAGCGAACCGTTGAAGGTCGTCGATTCGGTGGCCGTCGAGGCACCGTCGGCGCTGGCGTAGCCCTGCGGGCTCGAGTCGGCGCCAGTGTAGTCGATGTTCATGTTGTTCATGAACACCATGTTGTCCTGGGTCTGGTTCTCAGCGCTGTAGGCTGACACCTTGGCCCAGTCGCTTCCCGACGAACCGTTGAACACGGCAATGTTGTAGATCTCCATGGGGCCACGGAAGACCATGGTCACCTCCTCACTGAGCGGACCGACAGGGTCCGTGACCGTGACATCCTCAGTCGTGCACGACGACATCTCCGTCACGCGGCCGTAGGTGCCCGTGGCGCTGCCAGCGTCTGTGCCGTTGTAGAGGTAGCTGTAGTTGATTGTCGCATCTGAGAACGTCGCGCTGGTGGCGCCGCTCGTACTAGAGGTGGTGGTGGTGGTCGTCGTCGTGGTCGTCGTGGACGCAGAGGCGTCAGCGGTCGTGACAGTGCCGACGTCGTAGTCGCTCGCGACATCCGCCTCCGTGTACGTCGCGGGAGCGCTCGTGGTGGCAGCCGGCGCGCTCGTGGTCGCAGAAGGCGCGCTCGTAGTGGTAGCGGGAGCAGACGTCGTGGAGGACGACGAAGCCGAAGCCGAGGAGCCGCTCGGGCAGAACGTGACCGTCATGGAGATTGTGTCGGGGCACGAGTGGGTCTTGGAGTCGTCCGTCGGGTACAGGTACGCGTCGGAGCAGGTTTCCGACTCGCACGTGACGGTCGTGCAGGCCGAGACCGAGGAGCTGCTGTCGGGTGCGATCGACATGGCCGTGTTGTAGCCGGCCTTGCCCGTCAGCTCCTTGCAGGCCTCGTAGGACGTGCAGCTGCCGGATCCGGGCGGGATGACGCTGATGTCGTACCAGATGGAGCCGCCCGAGACGGCGAATTCGGCGAGCGTAGCCTCGTCGTCGGCGCCGTTGCGGAACATGCCGCTGAACCCGGACGCGAGCGAGACCGAGGTGGAGGCGCCCGCAGCGAGCGACGTCGTGTCGCTGTTGTCGTACAGCGACACGGCCTCCGAGCAGCCGTTCTTGAACGTGACGGTCGTGGCGGAGGCGGCCTGCGCGCACAGGGCGGCGGCCAACATTGCCGAGGTAGCGAACACGTGCACCATCTCGAGTCTGCTGTTGCAGTCAGGCACAGTAGCAAGAAGGGCAGGCGGAGGCGTATCCAGGCGGCGGAAGATTCAGGAGTGAGACTGGCGCTGGAGGAGCGCGGTCGGCGACCGATGGGAGGCAGAGAGAGTGGGCGTGTCGCTTCATATTGCTGTGGCCGGTCGTCGTCGAGCGAGAGGGGGCGGTACTGTGTGATTGCCAGCTTGCACATTTGTGTACAGCAGACGTGGCTCGTCTCCTCTCAGTGTCTTACAGGGCGGCCATCTGTTCCCTGTGATCCAGAGGCAAATCCGGGAGCGGAGGGCGACCAGCAACAGCTGGCGGGCACGCGAGCCGCGTCCTCGAGGATAGCGCCAGGGTTTGCGCGCTTCCGTCCCGCGACGTTGACAGCTGTCGTCCGGTCGCGCGGGTGTCACGTCAAGAGCTGAATGGCACGGTATGCGACCATACTCAATCCAAGACGTTGTGGTGTTTGACGCCAATGCTGAACTGACGGTGCTGAAAGATCTTTTTCGCCAGTCCCTGACTATCCGGTCCGAATATCATATTGTAATCAATAATTAGTTTAGCAGAGCTCTTATATGGAGAAGTATCACTATTAAATGACACAGTCGCCAAATATATCCAAACTTGCAGGTTTACGAACCGAACACTTGCTGTCCCGTGTGTTTCCCAAGCAAGCACCCTCAACGGGCAACCTGTTTCGAGTGAGCTCTTGTCGCAGAGCAGCGCGGCCGTCCCCGCCAAAGAGCAACCATCTGCCCGGCGAATGCGTGGCCGAGTGCCGCCGGTATCACGTCTGCGCGCGCCGTAATCGCTTGCTGCAACTTGAGCGGCGCACATCTTGGCCACCACGGCCCGAACTCAGATCACGCCATTTGCTCGCGGCAATGACCACGAGCGAATGATCTGGAGGGAGTCGCACGGCTGGGGATGCCGCCGCGAGGATCGGGCGCGATCGGCGAGGATCGGAGCCTCCAGCCCAAGTCTGTGCATCTGGAGGCATCGATCAGCAGTGGATTGCGTTCATGTAGCCACCGTCGCGCCGACCGTCCAGGCTCGGCGCTGTCCTGGCGGTCGCCACCATCGCCTCACCGCCACGCCATCTTCCTCTGCTCGCACGCGCTGTCCGCGACAAGTGGATGGCCGGAATGGGAGCGGATCGCGGGAGCGGGGCGTCGCGTTGACGCCGAGCGGCGGACGGCCGTCGCAGAGCGTGTAGGGTGGCAGACGCATGCGACCGCCGCGGTGTCTCGGCGACACTAACGCGGCCGGCTGTCCAGCAAAATTCAACGGCAGCATGGGACGGACGATGGATCGGTGGTCCGACCTGCACGTGAGCACTGACGCTGTCCGACCTCTCGGTGCGCCAACACGTGGCTTCCGCCGACGCTGTCCAAGCCCACCGCTCCGTGATGAATGACAACACAAATGGAACGCTTCAGATCTAATATGCGTCAAAGATATCGTGTCAATGGATGTGAAGTGGATGAACCACCTCTGTGATTAGCGCCAATGTCCTCTCCTATCACCTCTGACAACATGCAGACAAACGCCACCAACTGCTGAGAACGCCCATGGTATTCCTCTTCTCCACGATACTGCGACCGTATCGACAAAATGAACTACTCAAGAGACGTCTACGTCCCGACAAGACACTCACACAGCTCGGATTGGATGCCGGTCACGAGCACCGTCACCCGCCCTCCGAGCGACTTACGAGAGCAGGTTCTCAACGCTGGCGTCGAGCCAGGCCGAGACCGTGTCGGCCGTGACCGTGTCGACCGAGAAGTCGAAGTCGTCCTCGCCGATCTCGATGATCTTGATCACACCCGTGCCCGAGTTGTCCAGGATAGTCACGTATGTGACCGTCGAGTCCGAAGGGCGGGCACCGTAGTTGTCTCCGCCGGGCGACGGCTCGCCGTCGTAGAAGTAGTAGTGCGTCGACACCTCGTCCTGGTCCGTGTTGGTCTCGATCACCTCAGCGACGTCGAGCTCACCACAGCCACCGACCGAGCCCGAGCCACGGCAGTTGCAGCCGTACTGGCTGGCGCGCACGACCTGCGCGTTCAGCATCCAGATGGCCGGCAGGTTGGCCGTCGAGCCCGTCGGCATGCTCACCTTGGTCGCGAACATCTTCATGCCGCCGTCCCAGCCGTGGTAGCCGTAGTCGTCGTAGTAGCCGAGGCACGAGTCATCGTCGGCGCACGAGGTGCCCGTCATGATGTTCACCTCGACACCGGTCGTCACACCCGGACCACCGCCCGTCACCGAAGGGTCCGAGGCGTCAGCCAGAGTGCCGCCGAAGATGGTCGACTCAGTGGCTGTCGAGGCACCGTCGGCGCTGGCGAAACCCTGCGGGCTCGAGTCGGCGCCAGTGTAGTCGATGTTCATGTTGTTCATGAACACCATGTTGTCCTGCGTGCCGTCCGCGGCGCTGTACGAAGACACCTTGCTCCAGTCCTCGCCCGAGCCGGAGGCCGTGAACACGGCAATGTTGTAGATCTCCATGGGGCCACGGAAGACCATAGTCACCTCCTCACTGAACGGGCCGATCGGGTCCGTGACCGTGACGTCCTCAGTCGTGCACGACGACATCTCCGTCACGCGACCGTAGGTGCCCGTGGCGCTGCCAGCGTTCGTGCCCTCGTACGAGTAGCTGTAGCTGATGGTCGCGTCAGAGAACGAGCCCGTCGAGCCGCTCGACGTGTTCGACGAAGTCGTCGAGGCAGACGCCGACGAGGCAGCAGTCGAGCTAGCCGAGCCGGCCGAGCCCGTGGCGGCCGACGAGGACGAGCTCGTCACCGCCTCAACAGTGCCGGCGACGTATGAGGTAGCCTCCGCGCCGACATCGGACGAGGCCGTGGTGGACACAGGCGCCGTGGTCGCGGCCTCCGTGGCAGCAGGCTCGGTCGTGGCAGGCGCGTCCGTCGTGGTCGCCGTGCTCGTGACCGTCGTGGTCGTCTCGGTGGCCGTGATGGTCACGTTGGAGCTCGACGAGCCGTCGCTGCCGCTCGGGCAGAAGACGACGGCGATCGGCAGCTCGTCCGGGCAGTTGCGCAGCTTGGAGCTGTCCTCCGGGTACAGGTAGGCGCCATCGCAGCTCTCCGACTCGCACTCGACAGCCGAGCACTCGACGTTGACGGTCGTGTTGGACGACGCGGCCGACGTGTCGGGCGTGATGGACATGGGCACGTTGTAGCCCGTCTTGTTGGTGGCGGCCTGGCACGCGTCGTAGCTGTCGCAGCTGCCCGACCCGGGCGGCACGACGCTGATGGCGTACCACGACTTGCCCCCGCTGACGGCGAACTCGGCGAGCGTCGCCTGCTCGCTCTCGCCGTGGCGGAACATGCCGCTGAAGTCGCTGGACAGCGCGCGCGACGTGGAGCCGCCCGCCGCGATCATCTCGGTGCTGTTGTTGTCGTACAGGTCGATCTCGTACGAGCAGTCGTTCGTGAAGGACACGGCCGTCGTGGCCACTGTCACGGCCGCCGGGGCCGCGAGCGCCAGCGCCGCGCTCAACGCCAGGTACACGCGCACCATCCTGGTCGGGTCGTGGGCGTTCGTGGAGGAAGGGGAGAGGAGAGGGAGGATAGAATGCGGAGCACTCTATAGGCGTCTAACGAGGTGTAATTCGCACGCGCTCGCAGTGGAGTCGATGGCGCAAATTCGGGAATGGCCTCCTGGAACCGAGCACCTCGCGCGTCAAGCAGGCCGGTCGCTACTGCTACAGCGTGTGTACGAGGGGCGATGAGGCGCACGCAAGGCCCGAACGCCAAGCGGAGCGGCCATTGAGCGGTCAGGAGGCGGGGCGGATCAATTAGGATCCATGGCCTGCCACCCAGAAACGAGCCGCCGGCGAAAGTGGACACGCCGGTGAGAGGCATCCGGTTCGGGGCGGTCTCATTTGCACACTTGACGAGCGGCTACATTCGCCACTCAACTGTGCGCTGCAAGGAGTCAGCACTGTTGACTTGATATTTGAATGAATTATGTGACGTGAAACGAGTGCTCGACAAGTGTATGATTATCTCAGGCACCAGGTGGCCAAACGGGGATCGAGCATGCACACGGCAGCGACCAGGGCCTTGAATGGAGACTCTCGACGGGTCCCCTGCCGCGCTCGACGCGCTGTTTGTATGCCACACTCGCACCGAAGGAGCGTGGCGACTCGACGACGGCGACTGGAGACCGAGACACGCGCTGGGGCAGCGGCAATGGACGTTGGACGCTGGAACGTGTGCGTTGCTTCTTGGCCTGGAACTCGACGCGACAGCCGTCATCGAACGACACCGCGTGCTGCTGCAGTCAAGCGTGAAGGCGAACCTGGCGGTCTTGTCTGTGGCTCGACGAGGTGACCGTCGTGCGCAAGGAGTGCACGAGGACGGACGCCGTTGCGAGCTCCAATGCGGTGAAAGCGCCGCCGTTCCAATCGATCGGACGGCGTGCAGACGAGGAAGCGACTTGACGGCAGTCCGATGCGTCATCTCCAGGCTGGCTCGGACGGTAGAATAGAGCGGTCGTGCGCTCGGGGTTTACCTGTCTGTCGCCTCGGAGGGGATCGTGTACCCATAGAGTCCACCGGCCGGTGCGCGACTTGCAAGTTGACAATGCGACGATCGAGATCGTGCGCGACTCGTATGAAACGATAGCAAGTGATCCACGATAGTAGCGGAGACGCAGGACGTATCGGTGCGAAGGTTCGAGCTTGTGGCTCGGTGAAGCGGGTGAAGCGGTCCAAAGCGCAGCGGCTAACCCAGCCACGGCCATATCTCAGGGCCTCCTCTCGCCTTCGGTGGGCCGCTCTCCACCTCTGCTTGCAGGGGTCGCGGTGTTGCGTTCGACTCCGAGGCGATCACTTTGCCCACACGTTAGCTCCCTCCTAACCGATCGCGTGCCGAGGACTTTTGTCCCATCCGAGGGTCGTAGACTCATCATGCGGCTCGGGCCCTGTGCAAACACCGCGACGGCCAGTGATTTGCAGCATCGACGACGACGCGAATGCCGGACGCCACGACACGGGGCGGCATTCTGTCGCTCCGAGTGACGCAACTGAAGGACTCGCAGACTCGGCAGGCGACCATGACTTGAACCAAAACACGCACGCTGTATTCATCGCCTCCGTCTTCTTCTCCGCCCTCCGTTCCCTCTCTCTACGCCCGCAGGACGTCCACTCCGCTCTAAATCCGCAGCTCCTCGATGCAGTACTCGGGCACGCCGTGGGCCTGCGGCAGCCGCACGCGCGCCGACAGGAAGTTGCTCAGCACGCTCTGCACCGACTCAAACTGGTCGCACGACCGCAGCTGCGCGTCCACGAGCTCGCCGAGGCGCTCGACGCCTGCGGCCACGGCCGGGTTCGACCCAGCCGCCATCACCAGCTGCGCCAGGTGCGCGTCGATCAGCGCGCCGATCCACAGGCACAGCTGCTCGGACGACAGCCGCGCGGCATCCGCCTCGTTGCCTACAAAAGGCGCGAACGTCGGCGTGACCGCAGCCACCTTGGTCTTGCCCTTGTCCTTGCCGCCGCGCTTCTTCTTGTCTGTCTCGTGGTCTAGCAGCGTCCCCGCGAACGCATACTTCTTGCACACGGTCAGCAGGAGGAGCACCTCGTGCAGCTGCAGCTCGCGGATCGCGTGGTGCAGGAACACACTATTGGCAGGCAACGCGAGCAGCGACACGATGAACCGCTCCGCCTCGTCGCTCGAGATGCTCGCCTCCTCCGCCTTGCTGCCCGCCGCCTTGCGCTTCTTGGCCTTGCTCGGCTTTGCTGCGCCTTCGCTGTCCGTCGTGCGCACGCTCAGGCGGATGAAGAACCGCAGCAGTCGCACGATCGCGCGCTCGTCCACATCCGTGAGGTGGGAGATGGCGAGCTCCAGCAGCGACAACTGGTGGTGGCGGGCAAGCGTCGGCAGCAGCGACGGCAGCGCACGCGCCGACACCCGCTTGGTCGAGATCACCTCGCGCAGCGGCGTCCAGAGCGCCAGATCCGGCGAGGCAACGCAGCGCTGGGCGACCGTCATGGCCACGCGGAACGACAACTGGTGGTCGCCCGCGCTGGTCTTGGCCTCCTTGTACTTCTTGAGGAAGTCGGCGGTAGTGCGGGTCACGAGCGGGTCGGCCAGCTCCGCGACAAGCTTCTGCTCCTTGGCGGTCGCGCTCGTCTCCACCACGTTGGTCTTCCACGCGTCCGCGTCCGTCAGCAGTGCCGACTTGTCGTCCGTGGCCACGTCGCTCCACCACTTGGGCGTGAGCGACTCGGGCAGCAGCGGCGTCGGCTGCGCCACGGCGGTCGACAAGCCGGCGCCCAGCACGCTCGACAGCGTCGAGTGCTTGTTCTTGACGGTCACAAGGAACACAGCGCGCTCGTAGACGGCCAGCACCATCTCGCCCAGCAGCGACGTGCGCAGCGCCAGCAGCTTGCCCGTCGCGCTAGGCTTGGACGTGATCTTCAGGCTCTGCTCCTCTGCGTCGGCGGAGGCCGCCTCGACCGTCGTCGACGCGACCGGGACAGCGAACTTGGCGTCCCAGCCAGTGAGCTGGTTCGGGTTTTGCGTCGACGCGACGACCAGGTAGCTGAAGGCGCCGACGTTGCAGGCGACCAATGGCGCCGAGGCGTCCGAGGTTCCGTTAGCAGCGACCAGCTTGCGCTTCTTGTTGCCGGCCTTGTCGCTGGCTGCGGCGGCTCCGAGCGTCGCGAGCTGCTGCGTGGACGCGACGAACAGCGAGAAGCGCTGGCTGGCGGCGTTGCGCACGCCGAGGCGCAGCGCCTCCCACTTGCCAGAGGCCCACACGAGCGAGAAGGAGAAGGTCTCGGCGTGGAAGGCGCACGCCGACAGCACGTCGCCCTCTGCGGCAGCGATCGAGTGGCGCAGGCTCTGGACGGCCGAGACGGAGGCACTCTTGCCGGCCTTCTTGGCCAGGATCTGGTGCACCGCGAGCTCGAAGCGCCCGTCGGTGGCGCGCTGGGCTACCACGGACAGGAAGAGCTTGCCCTTCATCGGGTTGCGCGGGTGGTCCGAGTGCAGCGCCGCCCACACGACGCGCACCGCGGCGTCCTCGGCCTCGGGCTGCACGTCCAGCACGCGCGTGAGGTTCTCGTCGAAGGCGACGAACGCGCCGTCCGCGAACACGACCAGCGCCTCCTCGGCCAGTTGCGGGTGCACAAGCACGGCGTGCGCGCCGGCCGCGGCCGCCAGCGGCGCGCGCTTCCACTTGCTGGCGTCCTGGTCCGAGTTGCGCCAGCACACGACGGCTTCTCCCGCCGCCGTCGCCGCGCTCTTCTTGCCGCCGTTCTTACGGGCAGACTGCACGCCGAAGAGCACGCGAGAGACCGGGTGGCGCACGGCGCCCAGTGCCAGCGAGGGGCCCGCCGAGGCACCGGCGCCGCGCACCGACCAGTGGTTGACGCACTTGCGCGCCTGCGAGTCGAACTCGAGCACCTCGCGCGGCGTCGTGACCAGCACGAGCCGCGCGCCGTCGCGGCCGCCCGCGGACGCCGCCGCGTCCACCAGCGCGCCCGCCTCCTGCCGCCAGAGCGCCACCGACGGGTCGAACTCCATGCCGATCGTCCCTGCTGCTAATGTAAGAAGCGATACAAAGTGTCGTTTGGCGCTGCTTGCGTCGCCCGACTGACTGGCCGACGGCCGCCCACCCGCAATGTGCGCTGTTTCTGCCAATCATGGAGCGTTATGGAGGGGTTTCGGCCAATCATATAGTGTTGTTCGGGTAAAATAGCATTGCCACCAGCGAGCTTCTAATATGATGTGAAACGGTACGATAGGAAAAAAGGTAGCCATGTTCGGTGGTGGAGAGGTTGACCGCGTTGAAGTGTTTTGAATGATCGCCATGTGTGTCTCCGCGGTGGTTTAGACCGCCCTAAAGCCTTGTTGCTGTCAATGGTGGGTGGTTGTGCCCAACCATTGGAGCGCCAGTGTGCGAAGTGTCCACCAACCCTCTGAGGCACAATGGAAGTGGCCTTGACTTGTATTTATAGCTCGAGCGTCGAGGACTCGAAGTGCTCCCCAGGCTTCACGCGGGGCGATCAACCGACGGGGGATCAGTGGATCGACTCGACAAGACTCGACTGGGACGTGCAGCCATGAGCGAGCGGCGGGCCGGCGAGCCGCTCGGCGACGTCTCGGGCGTCTTCCTGACCGAGGCGCGCGTCCAGTACGTTCACCCGCACGGTGTCGCTCTTGCATGTTGCGCATCGGTTGGCTGACGAGGGATAACTGGTACTGCTGCCGCGGTGGCAGTGATCCGAATGCGCTGGCGCAGCTGGCGCCGGTGGTGTCGGGTGTCTCGCAAATGGCGCAGTCGACGCTGCTGCTGCGCAAGCGCAAAGAGGCGCGCGAGGTGGACGATGCGCTCGAGTTCATGAAGGAGGAGTTCCAGCAGCGCATGGACGCGTGCGACGCGCGCGCCAAGGAGCTGGCGCGCAAGCAGCGCGAGATGAAGGACCAGGTGGCGCGCTTCGACAAGTTCATCAAGGAGAACGACTCCAAGCGCACGCGCGCCGAGCTCAAGAGCAAGAGCGAGCACCGACAGGCGGAGACCAGCGAGGCACGCCGCAAGCAGCTCGCGCTGCAGCTCGACAAGGACCTGCGCGAGCGCGAGGCCCTCGAGCGCTCGCGTGACACGCTGCTCAAGTACCGCCAGTTCCTCGAGGCCGCCGTCGAGACGTCCGAGGGCGAGTACGAGGAGGTCGGCGACGTGCTCAACCGCCACGCGACGCTCGTGGACGCCAACCGCGACCTGCGGTCCCAGGTTCGCGCCGCCGAGCTCGAGGTAAGTCCTCCTTCGTGGTGCGGATAGATGTAAGTGGCTGCGTCTGCTGGGACTAACGTTCATGGTGGCGACCTACAGACAGACGAGCTGCGGCAAAAGATCCGCGCGCTCAAGCTCGAGACGCAGAACCTGGTGCTGGTGCAGAACAGCGGCATCCACGCGCAGCGGCAGAAGCTCGAGGCGCTGCAGGGCGAGGCGCTGCGTCTGGACCTGGACCGGCAGCGCGGCGATCGCGTGGCCAACGACCGCAGCCGCGAGTCCGGGCAGATCGTGCTCACCGTCACCAACCTGTACAACCGCTGCCGACTGAGCATGGGCGACAAGCTGCTGCCAGCGCTCCGCGAACAGGACACCGACGTCGCCTCCTACGTGCACGGACTGCTCAAGGTCATCGCGGCGCGCATCGTCGACCTCGACTACATCGTCGGGAGCTACCACAGGGACCAGGTAGGGCGTGGTACACTGCTCTACTTGTTCAATCGGATGAGAGGGCGGACGGACTGATGCCTCAATGCGTGTGACGGGCAGAGTGCGACCAAGACAGCCGCGGTGGGCGACGGAAGCGGTGGGACCAGTGCTTCCAACAACGGCAAGGCGGGGACCGGGCGGGGGAGCAACAGCAACAACAGCAACAGCAACAGCAGCAACAACAATATCAACGGTGGTCGACTGCCACCTCTGTCGGCGTAGTGGGACCGCAGTCGCGAGTTGTCCGTCTCAGCATAATGGAGAGGAGAACAGCGCGGTTTCCTTCACTCGAACGTCAGCGTGGGACCACGCGCGACCACCGCGTCCGACCCGAAAATTCCCATGATGGAGGGCCGCGTTCTCCGATCGTGCGTTCTCCTGGAGAAGAGAAGCTCGTCATCGCCCAGCATTTTCAATTTTTCTGCCAGTCCTGGTTGAAGTGTTGAGCTTTCCCAAACATGATCCACCCAATCACACAGGATGTCAGAGCAGGGGGAGGTGAAAAGCCCAATCGCCCAAAATGTATCCTCACTTGGACTTTGACAAAAGAGGCCTCAACATTGATTGTTTTGACGAAAGAGGATGTGGTTCAGTTTGACTAAGGCATTTGGGCTGCTTGTTGAAAAATCATGAATTCGTTCTTTTTAGAAATAGCTTCCGCTATTGTCACATAGATTCATCTTTCGTCTAAACCATCAAAATATACTCCACTTCTGTCAAGCTTCCTGCTTCACCGCAAATAATTGTTGAAGTTGGCGTGACTTTATTGGGCTCGCAGACAAGGGCTAGG
>JAADYH010000650.1:0-16686 GCA_023338125.1 Phytopythium aichiense | reverse complement strand
CTGCTCAGTCTCAAGCACTTCGCGTTCCGCCAACTCCTCCTATCCAAGTGTGAGCTGCGAGGCAAGACGCTAGTCGTCTCGTCCGAGATGTACACGAGCATGACGTGCGGCAACTGCTCGCGACTGAACACCGACCTGGGCGCCGCGGCGCGGCTCCGATGCCCGCACTGTGGCTTCGTCGCGGGCCGAGGCGCGAATGCAGCGTTCAACATTTTGCGCTTTGTATGCGGAGGCTCGCTCGCCACCTTCGCCATCCACCACTGAGTCGCCGAGTGTCTCGGGCTGCAGCGAGGCACACCGACACCCACACCCATGCAAGTGGGTGGGTGTCGGCCGACAAACATCTCCAAGTGACCTGTTTGTTGTGGACTGCACCACGATGAAGTGGTACCACCCGCGGAACTGCTCCCGCCCCGACACTTCTTCCCCCTGATGAGACCTCCAGTTTCCTCTCCGTCGTCACAACTCCACCCGCCAGTCGACAGCAACCCGCAGCGCGTCGGAGCGCTTCGATCATGTGGAGCGTCGCAGAGCATGTGGCAGCGTCCGTGGCGGCACTATTGAACCCGAATGGATCGACCGCCCAAGCCATGACGCCGACCGAGGCCGCAACGACAGCGGCTGCCGCCCTGCTGGCCGTCTACGCCAGCTACAAGATCATCGCGGGCGTCGTTGAGGAGTGGTCCATCCAGCGCGCGCTGAACAAGCAGGGTCTTCATCGTCCGAGCTCGACGCTGCCGATGTTGGGCAACACGCTCGACGTGATGGTCTACCACAAGCACCGCTTCCACGACTGGATGGCTGATCAGTCCCGCATCACTGGCGGCAAGCCGTGGGTGCTGTCCATCATTGGGAGACCGACGACGATCGTGTTCACGTCGCCTGAAGCGAGCGAGGACATCTTCAAGACGCAGTTTGATGTGTTTGAAAAAGGTGAGGAGTTGATTGACCTCGGCCACGACGTCTTTGGGGACGGCATTGTCGGCGTCGACGGCCACAAGTGGCTCCAGCAGCGTCGGACGGCCAGCCATCTCTTCTCCATGCAAATGCTGCGCGACGTCATGGACGACGTCGTGATGGAGAAGACGGAGAAGTTTTGCGAGGTTCTCTCTGCATGTGCTCGGTCCGGCAAGGCTGTCGGTATGAAGTCGCTGCTGTCCAAGTTCACGAGTGACGTGTTCACCAAGGTGGGCTTTGGCGTCGACCTTCAAGGTCTAGAGAAGTCGCTCGAGGGCGATGTGGAGGCGGAGCACCCGTTCATCCAGGCTATTGCAGACTACGGCCCTCTCATCCAAGCACGAGCTCACAGCCCGACGTGGTTCTGGAAACTCAAGCGCTTCTTCAACATTGGCGACGAACGGCAGTTCAAGAAGAGCGCCAAAGTCGTTCAAGACCTCATTCATGACATCATGGTCGAGTCGCTCGCCAACAAGAACAAGAGCAACAGCGACACCAAGCCGCGACGTGATCTGCTCACGCTCTTTGTTGACTCGAGCGGTACCAACGATGTCATGGTTGTGCGCGACATCGTCATGAACTTCTTCCTCGCCGGCAAGGACACGACCAGCTTCAGCATGTCGTGGTTCCTCGTCATGATGAACCGCCACCCGCGTGTGCTGCGCAAGATTCGCGAGGAGATTCGCACGAACTTGCCGGATCTTGGCGCGCGAGTGCCGACGATGGAAGAGCTCAACAAGCTGCCGTACCTGGAGGCAGCAGTGAAGGAGAGTCTGCGTCTGTACATGACCGCCATCCACCGCACACCGAACCGCGCGACGACGCTCAGTGACGGAACGTTTGTGCCGCTTGGGACCT
Organism: Phytopythium aichiense; assembly: GCA_023338125.1. NCBI lineage: Eukaryota > Oomycota > Peronosporomycetes > Pythiales > Pythiaceae > Phytopythium > Phytopythium aichiense. Next base: position 14,871 of record JAADYH010000650.1, on the reverse strand, counting down.
ACGCCATCGTGTCGGCGTATGCGTCCGCGCGCATGACATCGGTCTGGGGTCCTGACGCGGATGAGTACCGTCCCGAGCGGTTCATCGACGAAGACACCGGGAAGCTCAAGGTCGTGTCTCCGTTCAAGTTCATCAGCTTCATCGGAGGTCCGCGGCAGTGCCTCGGCATCCGCTTCGCGATGCTGGAGATGAAGACGGCGATGGCGACGCTGCTGAACCGCTTCGACTTGGAGACGGTAGAGGATCCGTTCTCGATCACGTACGATTTTTCGCTCGTGCTGCCGGTCAAGGGCGACCTTGTTGTGAACGTGCGGGAGCGGACTGCGACGACCTCGTAGATTGGCTCTGTCCCTTCACCCCATTATCAGATTCGCTTGGCTATCACTAATGCTTTCAGTCGTTCATAGGCGACGCTAGTGTCGGTGCAACCACGTGACGCTAACTCCACGACTGTCGCTGCCTAATGTGTGCCACCCATCCGATTCCCAGTGAGCCGTCACCTAACGTTCAGTTCCAGTCTCCCAGGATGATGGTAGCGCGGGAAGCTGGGTTGCATCTCGCCTTCCCGATACATACTGTAGCGATGCGTGTCTGCCTCCCGCGCTCCATCACGGTTGTACCTGTGCGGGAATGGCAGTCACCGCGCCTCTCATGCTGTCCACATTTGTTGAGCCGGTGTTGGCGGACCAGACACGCCCGACGTGCGTGCTGGCAGTGCGACTGGCAGGTTGGCATCCATGTGGCGACTCGCACCCTGCGGTGCACTCCCGCCTCTGAGCCTCACGGATCTGTTTTCTCGCCCCATTTCCCTCGAGCCCACCGCCCTCGGCTTGGTCACTTTCGCTTTCGCTCCGACGTGCGAGCATCAACCTCGGGTCGAAGTGCGCGGCTGGAGTTGACATGGTCGAGATCAACATCACGGACGCCACGTGCGACTTTGGGCTCGCGCAGACGGACGGCGAGTGCTCACGCACGTTCGCGTCGTTCGACCCGGACGCGTACCTGCGCTCTCAGATCATCTACCTCGGCATCGGTGTCGTGTCGGTCGTGGCCACGGGCTTGTTGTACTACCGGTCCGTCCGGTTCGACGCGGCCAAGCTGCAGCAGCGCTCGCTGCTCTTCAGCGTCTACGTGGCCTTGACGCTCATCTTCCGCAGCGCCGACCCGAACTCGTACCGGCACGTCATCCCGCACCCGATCGTGGCCTTCTTCTCCGACTCGTCGACCGCAGCGCTCTACTCGATTTTGTGCGTCCCTGCTCGCCACTGGCCGCGGCCGAGACGACAGTGCATGGCTGACGAATGGCCCATGACTCTCTCTATCGTGAGCAGCATCCTGTCGCTCAGCTACTGGGCGTCCGTGATCCAGCGCGGCGCCGCGCATATCCAGCGGCCGCTCGACCTCAAGCTGTTCGAGTGGGCGGCGATCGTGCTCGTGTGGCTGTTCTACCTGTCGGTGGACATGTGCTTGTTCCTGACCAAGGGCTTCTTCAAGCCCTTCATGACCTACGTGCAGATGCTGGGCAGCGCCGGCGTGCTCTCGCTCATTGGCGTCTCGTTCCTCGTCTACGGGCTGCGTGTGCGCGCTCGGCTGCTGCACTACGAGCACCAGAAGCGCATCATGGAGCAGCGCCACGTGTCGTTCCAGTTCATGAACGTCATGGACCCGAACGAAGGCAATGACCCGTACTCGGACGACAAGCCCCGCCGACGCAGTCAGTCCAAGGCCGGCACCGGACACGCCTCCAAGATCCTCAAGATCCTGACCGTCGTCGAGAGCTTCGTCTTGCTGTGCGTCTGCGCGCAGGTAAGGACAATGGCGGGCGTGACTATATAGCTCATCGTCGTGGACGTCCGTCTCATGGGGTGTGTGGTAGGTCTACACGGGCGTCACGCGGACGAACAGCGGCAGCACGGAGCGGGACTGCGCCAACGGCTTCAACTGCGACGATGTGCACTCGGCTGTCAACTTCATGCACTGGTTCCAGGTGCGCCCGTCTCTCTCTTTCGAACTGTCGATCATCGAGCTTCGTGCTGACGCCGTGCTCGGAACACGTAGTTTGCGTCCGTGTGGGTCGTCCTGTGGCTGTTCCGCAAGGTGGAGCAGCGGCCAGAGAGCCCAGCGTCGCCGTAGATGCGGGCCACAACGCGCTAGGACCCAGAGCCTCTGTAGTAGAGGCTGTCGATCAGATATGGTAATCTATGAGCCCGCACGGGCAGCCGGCCTTTTCGCCGGGAACCAGCGCGGGTTCCCGACTTGCCGTCCCACTTGAAGCCGCCGCCATAGGCGCCAGTCGCGCATAGCCGGCGCCGCGAGCCACTCTCAAGACGCTTTCCCGCGGCTTTTGAGTCCGTAAAGGCTCGGGAGCCTGCTGCAAGCATTCTCCACGTGTCCTCAACGCGTCGGACGCCGCCGCCCGCTGCGATCCAGCAATGCCAAGCAGCTCGATGCGGTGTGAATAGCGACGGCAGCAGCACCGACAAGCAAGCTGTGTGTTATGTCGTCGGTCATGCAGGCCAAGGCTGGCTAATGCTCCCGCCTGGCGTGTGTTCAAGGTCCGCCCGCCGCAATCGCGCAAACTCGACCAAGGGTGACACTCCTCGGCCTTCGTTAGGATCCCACTGGTGCAATCAGCTCAACAAAGGCGTTGTCATCGAGGCGTCTTCTCATCGACACGCGGCGTAAAGACCGGCGAAGCGACACGCTGCGAATGTACACACGGGCTCATCAGGTGATGCGAAGAGCACGAATGATTCACCGACGGTGGACAGGTGCACCACTTCTCCAAACCAGTCGGTGCGCAAGCGCTCCAGCGGATCAGCTCATGACAGTCGACACTCGGTGAGCGAGTCGGACCGACTTGAGGCTGCTCGCCTCTCGCAGCTGTCGATCAATCGCCACGCTGCTCAGTTTGCGAGTCATCGCCGCACGTCCACTGCAGCTTCTTCTGCCTCGGTGGCGTCGACGGGATGCTGAACATCACGGACGCCACGTGCGACTTTGGGCTCGCGCAGACCGGCGGTGAGTGCTCGCGCTCGTTCGCGAGTCTCAACGAGAGCGCGTACCTGCGCACGCAGATCATCTACCTGGGCATCGGTCTCGTGTCGGTCGCCGTCTCGAGCGTCCTCTACTGGCGCGCCGTGCGCTACGACGCCAACCGGCTGCAGCAGTACTCGCTCGTGCTCTGCGCGTACGCGTCGCTGACCTTCATCTTCCGGAGCGCCGACCCCAACTCGTACAAACATGCCATCCCGCACCCGGTCGTCTGCTACTTCTCCGACTCGTGCACCGCCGCGCTCTACTCCATATTGTGAGGCAGTCTGCCGTCATCTCCATGCACCAATGACATCATGACTGACGCCGTGGTCATGTTTGTCAGTATCTTGTCGCTCAGCTACTGGGCGTCTGTGATCCAGCGCGGCGCCGCGCACATCCAGCGGCCGCTGGACCTGCGGTACCTCGAGTGGACGGCCATCGCGATCCTCTGGTGCTTCTACCTCGCGCTCGACATGTGCCTGTTCCTGACCAAGGGCTTCTTCAAGTCCTTCATGACGTACCTGCAGCTGCTGCTGAGCGCCGGGTTGCTCGCGCTCATCGGCTTCTCCTTCCTGGTCTACGGCATGCGCGTGCGCAGCCGCCTGCGCCACTTTGAGCGCCAGCGCATGATCTTCGAGCTGCGCAACAACACGTATCAGCCGGCCGACACCTCGCGATCCGACTACGACCCGAACGAGAGCCGACTCGAGGACGGACGCATCGACATGGACGGCAAGTACGGCGGCCCTCGCCGGTCTCGGACAAACACGCAGGGAGCGGGCAAGAGTCACGCCAACAAGATCCTCAAGATCGTCGCCGTCATCGAGGTGTTCGTGGTGCTCGTCGTCGCCGCGCAGGTGAGTCGCTCGCTCGTACGTGGCGACGTCGCTGAGGTCATGAAAGCTGACTCTGGAGGTCGACTCGCCTGCGTTGACAGATCTACACGACCGTGGTGCGGTCGTCCAAGTCGTCGGAGCTCGACTGCGCCAACGGTGACGGCTGCGACGACATCAAGTCGAGCGTCAACATGCTGCACTGGTTCCAGGTGCGTTGCTCTGTCCTCTGTCGAGTCCAATGGACCCATGAAGTTGGAGGCTGACGCTTTGCTCTGGACGCAGCTCGCTGCCGTGTGGGTCATCCTCTGGGTCTACCACAAGGTCGAGACGAGGCCCGAGGAGCCCGAGGACTCGGACTGACCACCTGGCAGCGCCGTGCGTAGGTCTACCTGTCTATCAGTCTGTCAGCTCCCCCAAGTATATAAAGCGAATCCACACCGTCATGAGTACAAGTGGCCGCGCGTGGCGGGTTTCGTTGCTTTCATTGCGCTTCGCCTCGCTCTAATGGTACAGCCGCGCGTTCCTCGGCCCACTACACGCCGCGGTAGCCGCCGCCCTGGTAGTAGCCCTGCTGTGCCGGGTAGCCCTGCTGCGCCGGGTAGGCGTAGCCGCCGCCTTGATGCGGCTGCACGTACTGCGGCTGCACGACCACAGGCTGTACGTAGACCGGCTGGCCGTGTGGGCCGCCGTGGTGCCGGTAGTGCGAGTCGCGGTGGCGCCGGTCGCGGTCGCGGCCGCAGCAGTCGCCCGGGCAGCAGCACGGGATCGGGATGCAGCAGATGCAGCAGTCGATGCCGCAGTCGTCGTCCATAGTCGGCGTCGAGGAAGGCTCGGTCTTCAGTGCTCTGGTGCTTCTTGGCCGGCGATAATGCGATTGTGCCGAGAGGAGAATTTTTTCTTTGAGCGACTTGGAGAACGCGTGAGAAAAGCAGCTGTCGGGAGAGGAAGATATCCTGTTTCAGTATAGAAATGATTCTATGAATAGATATTTTTACTCGATTCATCGAGTCCTTGATGTAGGTATTGATTTACGATAATTGGCTGAACTGAATGTCCAACGCAAGGCTGGAAATCCAGGACATTCTCGAGACACTGTGGATGGCCAGCACCATGGCGTCGGGTCCGGGGGATCAGCAGATGACAATGGGTGGTGCGCCTCATGGAGGGATCATCCATGAGTTCTGTGCAGAGTCGCCTGTGTGCCCGATGGCATTTGCGATCTTTTATCATTTGAGTCCAGTGGATGAGCTCCAAGTCGAGGTGAAGCCATCCATCGATGGGTGGCTTCGCTTCCGGTCGGGCGGCGGGGCAACGAATGATACGTCGGGAGCTTGCTCCTGGTGATAGAAGCTTGCCAACCAGTGATGCAGCTCGACTGTTGCAACAGTCTGTTGGAAGGCGTGGGGTGGTGATGAATGATGCAATTGCTGGAGCAACAACTGAAGGAATGCGCGGATTTGATTGGGGATGTTTGATTGGCAAGCAGCGCTCGAGGTCAAGAGGTCTGGTATCGCTACGGATCGACTTCGTGCCTTCATGAGCAGAACGTGCTCCGTGAGGTTCATATCTGCGCCGATCGGGGAGATGTGGCTGCGCTCAGGCGCGCTGGGCGGCGGCCTGGTACTTCTTGTGGAACCACTCGGCGATGTACGTGAACGGCGCGTCGATGCCCGTGTTCTGTTGCTGTCGCGCAGTTGAAAACCATCGAATGTGTCAGATCATGAAGAGGAAAGAGCTGAACGGAGGCGGCAGACAACTCACAGCGGAGCACTCGAAGTACTTGAGGTCGTTGCGCTCGGCGAAGTCGGCGGCGTCCTTGGACGTGATGGCCTCACGGTTGCTCTCGCGCATGTCCGTCTTGTTGGCAACCAAGATGCCTGTTTGCATGCCAGATTGCGATCAGTGTGTCGCTTGCGTTGCAATGAGGCAGTCTCGGATGAGCGCACCTGGGATGTTGTGGTTGGGCGACGCGTCCTTGACATCCTGGTACCACTTGGCGCACGACTTGAAGGACTCCTTGTTGTTGACGTCGAACACGACCATGGCGATGGACGCTCCCTTGTACTGGAGGCGCAGATTGGTTAGGCTTGTTGGCAGACAAATTGCAACAGTCGTGACGGCTTGCATCACTGGCGACGTACGTGGACGGAGCCAAAGTCGAGCTGGTTGAAGATGCTTTGGCCGGCGCAGTCGAACAGGTACAGCTCCACCACGACATTCGTGTCCGGGATTGGGATGCTCTTGGTCGACAGCTCCACGTCCGACGTCTGTCGATCCGCGCTGTCAAGTCAGCGGGGTATGACTCCTCCAACACTCCCAAAATGCGGCGAGAGCACTCACCATGACGTAGTTCTTCGGGTATTCGTGTCCGCTGCTCTTGAGCACTTGCAGGATGGCCGTCTTGCCGACGGTGGCATCGCCCACGACGACGACTTTGCACCGTAGCACCGTCTTGAAAGTCCCAACACGGCAAACCGTCAGCGCTATTGATCGATAACACCGTGCTCTTGCTGATCAACAGTGTGAGAAAGACGCACCGTGCTCTGGTGGGTCGTCTCCATGCTCCGCACGCCCGACATGATGCCTTGGCAGCCTCAATTTGCGAGAGCGTCGAGTGATCCGATGTCTGCGAGGACAAGCTGTTGCGAGTTGGGAGATTGGTTGTGTTGCGCCACCCAACAGACGCCTGGGCTTGAAGAGACGCGTGCGGCTTCGAGAACACAAGTCTGACCCGGGTTCGTGCAGTGATAGCGACGCTTTGCATGATCCCAACTCCCCATCACGAGGTGCTGCAGGATGTCAATGGTGCATGCATTCACGGAGACCAACTGTGGTTGATTCAATAGCTGTCTTTGGTCTTTGTTGGATCTTTATCACTTTCGCCATCGTCGTCGCTGTCTTCCTCGCTTTGGAGTCGCATGAACCGCGCGGTCTCCTGTCGCAGCAGGTCCCGCAGCACGACGCATCCGAACGCGAACTCGGCCGACACTAGAACGAGCAGCATGCTGCCAGTGACCACATCGAACGGCAAGCGGAACTCGGAGGAGAAGCACAAGTACAGCAGCGCCGGCAGTACGGGGCAAACGGACAGGAACAAGAAGGCTGACAGCGGGAAGACCTGCCGCCGCAGATTGCCCGCCGTGCCCAGGTAGTACCGCGCGACATCCGCGAGCAGCAGGAGGAAGAACGCCGCGGCGTGCAGCACGTTGGCGAGCGACGCCGTCGCGTCAGCACCTCTGTCGATCTGGAGCTGCGAGTTGTTCATAGCGTCAGGTTATATGTTGACTTCACGAGAGGGATTCGAGATCGATCACGGACCTTGTCGAGCAGTAGCAGGAAGGAGATCGGGTAGAAGAGCAGGCCGAACCACGCGCGGTACGTGATGCTCATCTGCAGCGCGAGCCGCACGCGGCGGCGCTGCTTCTCCAGCAGCATGGGCCTCTCTGCTGCTGCGGCTTGTTTGGCTTCTCGAGCTGTCGTGGGCAGCATTCGCATCCGTATAAATAGCAACGCGTCCGTCCGTCGATCGCTCCCATGGAGATGGAGAGCATGGATTGTATTGGAATGGAAGGCGGAGTGTTCGTTCCCCACGGCGCTAGATGTCGAGGTAGTTGGCGGCCATGAGCAGCTCCATGACGATCTCGGGCTCGATCACGAACTCGGGCAGGCGCGACGTGCTGTCCGAGAACTGCGTCTTGTAGTACATGTACTGCGCCACGCGCTCGAGGATCGGCGCGCTGATGTCCGGGAAGGTGATCTCGCCCTTGCTCTCGGTGAACTGGCCGCTCAGCATGGCGCGGATGGTGCCCGACACCATGGCGCACTTCTTGCTCACGTAGATCTCGTGGCCCTCGGCGCTGTTTCCGGCAAAGCACGCGCGTCGTGAGGTCTCCATCATTCCTTCCCGGACATGACCTCGGAGTCACTTAAGCGGATAAGCAGACGCGACCCGCACCTGATGAGCTTGACCATCTCCATCTCGGGCGTCTCACCAGCCTCCTGAGCCATCCTGTCGGGCGGTCGGTCAGCCACGCGGGCGGGCAGCAGCTTGGGGAGTTGGCAGGCGGCGAGCGCGGCGCGGGTCACGCGAAGCCGGCGGCGCCGTTTCTTGCCGTTGGCGTCCCCGAATAACGTCCCGCTCTGCTGTGTCCCGATTGAACATGAGCATTTAGAGACACAAGTCGAAGTATGCGTCTATTTTACTCGGACATGTTTTGCATATCCGAGAAAAACGGACGCGTTCACCAGGATTCTACGACCAGGAGGAGGTGAATGGGCAATTCCAACTGACCACGAGAACCAAGTCATTGTGAGAAGATCCCCCGCGAAGTGCTGGAAGCGGCCGGCGATGGACGTGTCGGCGTTTGAGGCTGCGCTGAGCGTGTGCTGGGCGATGGTGGTGGCCGTGGTGCTGCTCAAGGTCGCCACGAGGGGTGGGGCGGTCGCCAACACGGCCTTCTTCGTGCGCGGCGGGCTGTTGGTGATGGTGGTCATCCAGTTCTTCTACCTGTACCGCGCCGCCAAGCTCGCGCTTCCGCAGTCATCGTGAATGATGGAGAACTCAATCGACGATTGCCGGCAAGCGGCCAACGAGCTCGAGTAGGTCTCATCCTGGTAATTACAGCCCCTCCATCCGCGTCCACCTCCCTATGGCCTGCTCGTTCCGAAGCTCAGGCGAGTCGATACGCCTTGATGGGGCTCGCAACACCCAACGACCACTCTAACACACGACGATGTCATCAATAGCCGCGGCCTTGCGTCGATGACGGCCCGCCGGACGCAACAGCACACCTAGCCGGCCTGGTTCTTGAGCACCTGGAACACCTTCTTCTTGATCCACTCCTTACCGCACGGCAGGTACGTCTTCGTTTCTAAGTCGAGCCTGCGCACGGAGACACGTCATCATACGTCATGAGTGCATTCATTCATGCCATGAGCAATGCAAATCGCAGTGGTGGCAGCAACGTACACGAGCGCGCTGAGGTCCGTCAACGAGTCGATGTAGTTGTACAGGTCCTGGATGTCGTAGGTGATGTTCTTCACGCTCGGGTTGAGCTGCTTGAGCTTGGCCTCGTACATCTTGACCACGCCGTCCATGCCGCCGTTCACCGACTCAAAGTCCAGGTACGTGCGCGAGTTGGGGTCGCGCGTGTACTGCACCAAGATGATGGTGTGCTTGGCCTGCCGAAACTCCGCCTGCGCCACACATGCACATACTGGCGTCAGTGACGTCCCGAGAGCGTTAAGGGTCCCCCAGAGCGCCGCCATGCGCGTCGCCAGATGCCGAGAAAGCGCCTACCATGGCCCAAAGATCCGCCTTCTTCGTCCCCCTCGTCGACTTCCACACAACCAAAGGCGGGAAAAAAGGAATGGGAGGGTTCGAGAAGGCAGTACCGTGCGCGAAGGTTCTATACGGCCGTCGAGTGTTCACTTTTGCAGCTGATTTCACCTTGTATTCGAGGTTTTACCACGCGAGAATCTCTGGACGGATCATAACGCCACTGCTTGAAGCCATCTTGCGCTTTTCAATGTCGTACACGGTACACGTCTCCGTGACCTTTCGTGTCCCGACGGCTGCGGGAGGAGCCCAACAATGCGGGCGGAGGGGCCTCGTCGGCGCCCTTTTGGCGGCGACGCGCCGGTCTGCGGGGCGCCACAGCCACCTGAACACACTCAGACACCTCTGCGCGCTGTTCCAGCTCGAAGACGCGGTCTCAATCGGAGAAACAACGCTCTGGGGACGGCCTCTTCCCCTCTCCACTTTGCGTGTTCCGCGTCACAGATAGCGGCGAACCATGGACAGTGAGGCCGATCTGAGACGGAAATCCGGCGCTGGGGAGGACGAACCGGTAGCAGGCGGTCCGGGCAAGTCGGTGCTGTTCGATGCGTCCAAGAAGGAGCAGTTCTACCCGACGAGCGGGCTCAAGAAGCTCGCGCGCAAGCTCAAGCCGCTGTGCAAGGTGGACGTGAACAAGGACGACCTGTCCAAGGACCGCATCAAGAACGCCAGCGTGCTCGTGTTTGCTGGTGTGCGTGAACGCTTCAGCTCCACCGAGTTCGCCACGATGAAGGAGTTCCTGCACGCGGGCGGCAGCGTGCTGCTCATGCTGGGCGAGGGCGGCGAGGACGCCTTCGACACGAACCTCAACGGGTGGCTAAAGGAGTACGATGCACTCATTGCGGTTGGAAACAACGAGAGGTGGCTCCTAATGCTTGAGCATGTGCATGAATGCCTGCAGCTATGGCATCTTCGTCAACTCGGACGCCGTCATCCGTACCGTGTACCACAAGTACCACCACCCGAAGGAGGCGCTGATATCCAACGGCGTCGTCAACCAGGAGATCGCGCGCCTGGTAACAAGTCTCCATGCAGAGACCGCTAGCTGCCGAGGACTGACTCGGTGCTGTTTCTACCTTCGCAGGTGAATGAGATGTCGGGTCGCCGCGAGCTGCCGATGGCGCGGGAACTGCCAGGCGCCGACAAGGGGGCACACGCGCTCGAGAAGGACCAGAAGGGCCTCTCGTTCGTGTATCCTTACGGCGCAACGCTCAACGTCAAGAAACCCTCCGCAGCGGTGCTGTCCACGGGTTTCATCTCGTACCCGGTGAACCGGCCAGTGGTCGCCGTATGGCAAGACGGAGGCCTGTCGTCCAAGAAGCTGCAAGCCGGTCGGCTCGTCGTCTTCGGGTCGGCTCACTGCTTCACGGACGAGTGGATTGACAAGGAGGAGAACAGCAAGCTGCAGGAGATCATCTTCCGCTGGCTGCTCAAGGACGGCGCGATCCAGTTCGACCCGGTGGACCCAGAGCTGAGCGAGTACACGCGGCTGCCAGACACACAGGCGCTGAGCCAGCGACTGCGCTCGTGCCTCCAGGAGAGCGAGGAGCTGCCGAAAGACTTCACGCAGCTCTTCGACGACACGCTCTTCAAATTCGACACGTCACTCATCCCAGAGGCGGTGAACCTCTACCAGGAGCTCGGCGTCAAGCACGAGCCGCTCACTCTCATCCCTCCCCAGGTGCGCTCATGTACTCTATCGCTCATGTAAATGCTCCATCCGTTCGTCTCACGCTGAAGTGCTGCCCATCGACAGTTCGAGTGTCCACTGCCGCCGCAGAAGCCGGCAGTGTTCCCACCGACGCTCCGCGAGCTGCCACCGCCGGCTCTGGACCAGTTCGACTTGGACGAGCACTTCGCGAGCGAGTCTCTTCGGCTTGCTCAGCTCACCAACAAGTGCTCGGACGACGACCTGGAGTACTACGTGCGCGAGAGCGCCGACATCCTGGGCATTTTGCCCAAGCTCGACCCGGAGCGCAACGACGCCAAGCACATCCTCGAGTTCATCTTCCACAAGGTCGTCAGCTTCAAGAAGCTCAACCAGGAGGCGGCGCCCATGCTTGTGGTCGGCGCGGGCGGCGGTGCAGAGCCACCTCCGGGCTCGACGTCGCCCGTCTCGGGTAAGGACTCGCCCACTCCGCTCAAGGACGGGCGTTCCAACAGCTTCCGCGGCCGTCTGGACTCGGACGAGAGCAAAGCGTCCACACCGTGAGCTCAAGGCACTCGTGGCGAGTCCGTGGGTGGCTCGAGTGAGAGAGAAGGCAGCGTCTTCCGGCCCAAAGCTCTGTTGTTGGTTGGATTATAATCTAAACGTCTTGCTCTGCTTCGCACCTCCTGCTTCCCTCGATCTGTCTCCGTCCTCATCACTTGCGCTGCGGAGACGAACGCTGGTAGACGGTGCTCTCTCGGCCGATGGCGTAGCCTCGTGTCCCGGCGAGTTCCGCCGCCGCTTCCTTCCGAATGTGCTGCACATGCTCGTGCGAGCGAGTGCGCAGCTGGTGCTTGGTGGTCGCCAAGATGTCGCCGAACTGGCGCGCCACGTCGTCGCTCTGCCGCTGCAGCAGCTCGCGGTCCTTGCGCCGCTGCTCGAGCCGCTTGCACATGGGCACGTAGCGCTCCATGATGTGCTTGACCTCCGTGTCGATGTGCCCCAGCTCGCCCTCGTACTGCGCCACGGCGGCCAGGCAGATGGCCTGCCGCTGCTTCATCTTGGCCACTAGCTTGTCCAGCTCGCCGATCTACCAGTCCGGAGAAGACGGCCACGGTCAGTACAGCACCCTCCTCGGATCGATCGGTGAAGAAGACGCACTCGCAGTGTGGCCAGCATGGACGCGTCGCCCGTCTCGAGCGCCTGCCGCTCCATGAGCGAGACCCGCGACGGCTGTATGAGCTCACACCGAACGCGTTAGGCATCAGCATGGCGAATGGCAGCGGGCACTTACGACGGACGCACGCTGGCGGCGCCGGCATTCTTGCTGGGACTCTTGGTGCCCGGCGAGCTCATCGCACTCTGTTCCCACCATGCATCGGCCATTTGCCCTTGGCGCCTGGGTCTATATATAGTCATCGAGAACTGCCATCGCCACTCCGCGCGCCTTGATGGGGGGCGAAGGCCGTCGTCCAAAGCCTCGGAGCGCGGTCGCAACTCGACGTGTATTTGACGCGTCTACTCCTACTCGCCTCTTGAGTCTGGCGACGCCATCGCTGGCCGTGGCGAGGCGGACGGACGCCGCCTCTGCCAGTGCTGAGGCCTGTCACTCTACTCGCCGTCGCTCGCCTTCTGCTCGGCATCGACTCGCGCGGCCGCCGAGAGCGGCGCGCTTAGCCGTACTGCAGACGGAAAATGTCGTTGTGAATGTAGTACTGGCCTGGCTGGTGCGCGACGAGCTGGAACACCTGCGTGAACTGGATCGGCGGGTTCTCCTCGATCTGCCAGGGCACATGCACGTCTCGCGTCAGTCCACGACGAATGGTAGAGATAGAAGGAGAGAGAGAGTCGCACCTGGATCTTGCCCTGGACAAAGATGATCATGGCGTTGCCCGAGGTGGACGGCTGGATGTCGAGCGTCGGGAACTCGTGGCGCACGGCCGGCAGCGTCTGCAGCTTCTGCATGATCGCCTGTTGGCCGGACAGCATCGTGCCCTCCCACGTCATGGACGACACCGCTTGCTGCATGCATCACGCGACAGCCAGTGAGTTCGTTATTAGAACACAAGTTCGTTCCACTTGGGCGGGGTGAGCGAGAGACGCACGTAGAGGTTCGCGAGCGCCGCGCGGTTCGTGTCGAACGTCGTGTAGTAGTGCTGCACGAAGGCCTTGGCGACGTCCTCGGCCGACATGCTGGCGGACTTTCCCTCTTCTTCCCCCCGGTCGGTCACTCGGTCAGTCTGCCGGGCTTCTTCCTGGCTCCGCTCCAAATAAGAAAGTGCGCCACATAAACTCGAGGAGGGCGATCAATTCAATTCGTGGCTCCAAAAAGCGGGAATTCTCCAAAGTATCGCACCTTGTTTTGAGAATGCGATGAATTGCAAACGAAGTTGATTGGTGGAAAAGCGGCAGCAGAATATGGATAATTAGATTAGTACAATGTGAGGATTTCATGGGAAATGTACTGACATCGCGAACATGCTGGGTGGTCCATCTTGAAGCCGAAGGCGAACCTGCTGGGTTATGGCGACGGTGGACACTGGCGCTGGTGCGTATCCGGCGTCGGCGGCGCGTCTTCGAGACGAGAGAGCGGCGGCGGCGGCGGAGAGGCGCTGTCCTCGGAGGTGGCGGTGGCGGAGCCGAGCAGGTGGCTCGAGAGGAAGTGCTGGAACCGAGCGAGCGCGGCGTCGCCCTTGGGAATCACATGACCCTGGCTGTGGGCGGCGGTCACGACTTGTCCGTCCGTCGTCTGTAGGCAGCATCACCGTGAGGAGCACGAGGGTTAGTGCTCCGCTATGATAATGCTGACGACGGAAGCGACGAGCAAGAGAGGACGCACCGCGGCGTCTTGGAACAGGTCGGCGACGTGTTGGCTCTTTCTCGCGGGGATGACGTGGTCGTTCGAGCCGAAGAGATGCAGCGACGGGATGCCGCTCAACACGCCGGGCTCTAGCGCGTACTGCGGCGGCCCCTGGTAGCTGCCGATCAGCACCACGGCCTTGGGCGTCCAGTCGAGCTCCCGCTTCCCCTGACGCCGCCAAGTGGAAGCCAAGCCACTCATACCGATAAGTTCCACGCCTGCGAACATGCACTCACACTGCTGAGCGTACCTGCTCCGAGCACATCCAGGCGGCAAGGCTGGCACCCTGCGAGAACCCCATCACGCCGTCGACCTTCCCCAGCTCGCGCAGCTTGTCGCGCAGGAACGACAGCAGCAGCGCGCGGTCGCGGTCGAGCTGGCTCGGGTCGCTCTCATGTATCCCCAGCGGTCGCCACCACGCGCGGAACTCGGCTGCGTGCTTCTTGTGGCCGCCCGCAAGCGCGCGCTTGGCCGACCGCGGACGGCTCGCGGCGGCCGACGCCGGCTGCTTGCGCGTCAAGATGGGTGGCACCACCGTGAACGGCGCGTCCACGTAGATGTACTCGACCTGCAGCTCCGGGCACGCGGCGCACAGGTGCCGCGTCTTGGCCGCGAACGTGCGCGCGTCCTGGTACATGCCGTGCAGGCACAGCACGCGCACCGCGGCCGCCATGTTCGCCAACGACGAGGCGAGGCGAACACGGCCAGAGCACAGATGAGGCGAAGCCCGGGTCGCTAGAGGACGAGTCGGCAGCCAGCCACCCAGCAACTCGGCTTCCCGCTGTCGAAGCTCTTGGGTGAGGAGATGAGACCGACCGCGATGTCATCACATAGCTACTACTTCTGGATCGTTATCGTAACTTCTGGGACATGTATCACTTCTGGACCTTGCTCTCTAATTGTGCATTTTGCTTCAGAAGTAAGAAATTGCCACTCAAGTCACATTGTGCTAAGAAGTATCACCCAGTCGCCCATTGATTTCATGGAAGCTCCAAACTATCTGGAATGCTCTGACGGGGTGTTTGGGTTTTTGCTGGGTGGACATCTGATTTTCGATAACATAAGTCGTATAAGTTGACATTTTAGCTCAAATACCACTACTATGTTGGTACTATACGTAAAAAGGGTGATGCACCTGTTTGAAAACATATAT
>JAADYH010000065.1:0-44338 GCA_023338125.1 Phytopythium aichiense | reverse complement strand
TGAGGGATGACCCAGCCTTCCATGTCAATCACTTTCATAGTTAGAACAAGACCAAAAGGAGCACGTCGCCCTGCCGACGACTCCCCGCGCTTTCCCGGCGGTTCGAGGGCTGCTTGGCGCGCAAATCGCGTCCAGGGTCTGCTTTTCAACCTTTCTCTTGCTTCCACTATTGACAACGGGTTTGCTCGATGTGCTTTGATCGCGCAAGTGGGTTCATCGACCGCCCTCACAGTCCCCACATGAAGCCAACAACGAGGCATCTGTCTCGTGTTGGCACCGCCATCTCCCACGCTGTGCTCACTTCCCGTTCAAACCTCCGAGGACCATTGACCCCCAAATCTCTCGTAACCTGTCCGGACTGCTGCTCATGAGCACCCAAGGGCACACCCAACGCGCATGGGCGAAGCAGTGCGGCTGCGACGGCGCGTGCGGCTCGCTCACCTTCAACGACGACATGGAGATCGTGGACGTGCGCACGCGGCAGCCCAAGCGGAGGAAACGTATCGCGGCTAGCACCGAGTCAGGAGCCGACTCGAGAGCCCACGACCAGCCCGCGGAGGACGCAGACGGAAGCGTCGAGGCCCCCGTGCTCCTGCTGCACCTGCTGCTGCTCGGCTGAGCGTGTCAGCGACCATTTGTGTCAGTGCGTCGAGCATGGAGACGAGCTGTGGATCCACTCGCGTGGATGCCGCCGGTTTCCATGAGGATACCACCAGAAATAGACGAGGAGGCGTTGTGGAGGCAAGCCGCAGAGGATCGTCGCTAAATTTGCTCGCCTGCGCGCTTCTCCTTGACGGTCTTGAGCGAACGGAGTGCCACCTATAGACGGCCTCTCTTGTTGTCGACTGGGCCATCGCGGCTCCTTGCCACTTGCCGCTCTTCCCGTCCGCAGCGACCGCGCGAGCTAACACACACCGCCACCGACTCGCGTTCCTGGAGTGCCAGCCATGGGTAAGAAGGCGCGGCAGAGCTCCAAGCGCGGCAGCCGTCTCGAAGCCGCCACCTCGCCTGCCGGTCGTAGCGGCGAGATGGGAGAAGGCGAGACCGACTACGCGGCCATCGACGTGTTCAGCAGCGACGCGCCGAGCGAGAACGACCACCAGGGACTTGTGCCGCGCACGGACTCGGAGCCCGAGGTGACGACCATGACAGTGGCCGAGCTGGGAGATGCTGAGACGCCGAGCTACGCGGAGGAGACGCTGGCGGCCGAGGCACTGGCCACAACCGCCAACGAGTCCGAGCCCATGAGCCGCGAGCGCCGCCTGACGCTGCAGCAGCTCGAGCGCTTCCGCCGCGCCGCCACCAAGCAGAGCCGCAACAGCCGCCGCTCGCGCCGCGCCAACGGGCCCGGCGACATGCACGAGTCCTTCGACAACCTCTTCACGGACGACCCGAGTGCATCGTCGGCTCGCGAGGTGCGTCGACGGCCGAATGGCTAATGTGTCCAACTACAGTGGTTGTCGTGTCCCTCATTGTCCACCTGACTAACCAATTGATCCCAACCGATGACAGCTCCGGGTGTGCGTGTACCCGTGGGCCTACTGGGTCTTCGGGCTGCTCATCGTCGTGGGCACCAGCGTCTTCATCGAGCGCGTGCGTGCCCACGCGCTGGGCTACACGCCCGAGGAGGCGTCGCAGGCGCACGACTGGTGGAAGTACCTGGTCGCGACCGTCGTGTACGCCGTGGCGCTCGGGCTCATCTGCAACGGACGCGTCGAGACGCTCGTCATGAGCAAGGACGCGGGCACCATCTCGCTGCGCTCGGGCAAGCCGCTGTGCGTCTCGCGGCTGCGTCGAGAGCGGCGCGTGGAGCGCGAGCTGCGCAGCATCGTCGACATCCGCGTCGAGGCCTCGGGCGAGTTCTCGGGCGACGTCGACACGCGCTGCTACAAGGTGCACTTCGAGTTCTCGGACGGCGTGCACGCGTCGGCGCTCGAGTCGCGCTCCAAGTGCAAGACGCTGCGCCGCTGCAGCGACATCAAGGACTTCCTCTTCAGCTCACTCAGCACCACGGACGTGCTGGGCGTTGCGGACGAAATCGACAGCCCGGACGCGGCGGCGACCTCGGGAGCCGCCGCCAAGTATGAGCCGCCGCTCCCGCTCAAGCAGCAGCAGACGAGCTCCACGTATGTGGGCTCCATCGCCAACATGAACAGCATCGCGGCGGCTCCACTGGCGTCCATCCCGAGCGCGTCGCTGCCTCGCAAGGTGTCGACGGGCACGGCCGCCGCGTCCGTCACCCCCGCCAGCGACGACTCGGCCTAGGACTGCAACACGAGGACGATCGATCGATAACTGGAGACGGCAGGGGGGAGAGAGAGCTGAACATTTGATCATATCTATCACGGCATCGACATCTTCATGTATCGTTCGTCGACTGTCTGCAGTCGAAGCACTGGAGTTGAAAGCCCTGGCTGGGGTTCCAACAGTCCTACAACGAACGCTCCATGAAGACGACAGGGGGGAACGGAGGGACGAGTTGGGCGTCCAGTGTTATCTATCACTTGGTCGGGAGAGGGCCCATCGATGGGGCAGCGCGACGGCGGCCCCAACACGTCGGCGGACAGATGAAGAAGGAGGAGGGGGAGGGGGAACTACTTACTACCACTAGCACGCGCCTGGGCCGCGCATCAAACGGCCGCCGACAACTCGGCAGGCGTCTTGAACATGACCACGACGGCCGTCACGTTGTCCATGGACCGCTGCTGGAAGATGGCGTGCTCCACCAGCGCCTGCCGAGCCGTCAGACCACACCACCGTCAGCGTCACCACACCAATCATTGCAAGCTGTCGGGCGTCAAGACGCACCTCGGTGGCGCGCTGCACGTCGCCGAGCTCGCGGATCTTCCTGCGCACAAAGTCGACGGCCTCCTGGTCCTTGAGCACGTCGAACAGTCCGTCGCTCGCCAGCAGCAGGAACTCGTCGGCGTCTGCGGTCATGAGCACCCCATCCAGTCAGTCTCCATCTCACAGCCCACATCCATCCTCTCTCCTCCCGTCGACGCACCTGTGCGCTCCGTGACCGTCACCTCGGGCGTCGGGATGACCAGCGGGCCCTTGAGCATGTCGTTCGGGTTGACCGGCAGCTCCTGCGAGTTGTACTCGCTGCGCGGCTTGGCGTCGCTGCCGCTGCCTCCGCTCCGGACGGCACTCGCCTGGCCGGTCGGAGACGCGGGCGGCGCCGTCGGCTCGAACGTCTTGAACGGCGCGTCCCCGAAGGCGCGCGAGACGGCCAGCTCGCCCATGATGCGTCCGTGGATGACGAACCCGCCGGCCTCGCGCACGCGCTGGGCCTCGTCCGGCCGGCTGGGCTTGTGGTCGCTCGACAGCCGCACGGCGTCGCCTCCGCGGCTCAGCACCGTGCGCGAGTCGCCCGTGTTGGCCGAGAAGATGACGTCGCCCGCCACGAGCACGGTCGTGGCCGTGCTGCCCGCCTGCGGACGCGCCGACGACTGCAGGAAGTGCTCGTCCGCCTTGTCGAAGGCGGCCGCGAGCCGCTGCGAGACCATGGCGCGCAGCTCCTGCGGCGAGGCGGCCAGCAGCGGCTGCAGCTCGCGCTGGCCGAGCGAGAGCGCGTCGGCGACGGCGTGGTGCAGCTCGTCCCCGAGGAACGCCGAGGCCTCGTCGCCGCCGTGGCCGTCGTAGACGGCGAAGAACGACTGCGGGTGCAGCCCGAGCCGGCTGAGGCTCTCGACGCACAGGTCCTGCACCACGGCGTGCGCGTCCTCCATGTGCTTGCGGGCGCCCATGTTGGCGTGCGCGCCAAAGTCGAACCGCTGGACGCTGAGGCACGTCTGCGCGAGCAGCAGGTCGTCGCCGACCTCGAGCCGGTACGGCTCGGCGTACGGCCCGGCGAGCCGCATGAAGGTGCCGTTGGTCGAGCCCAGGTCCACGAGGTAGAACTGCAGCGTGAGCGCATCGAACCACAAGGCCGCGTGCCGCCGAGACAGCTCGCCGTCGCCCGCGTGGATGGCGTTCTCGGCCGACCGGCCGATGCCCGCGCCTGCGCGCGTCACGACGAACCGCCGGCCCGCCAGCTTGCCGCTGCGCGCCTCCAGCTCGAGCGTCTGGGCCACGGCG
This sequence comes from Phytopythium aichiense, assembly GCA_023338125.1. Taxonomy (NCBI): domain Eukaryota; phylum Oomycota; class Peronosporomycetes; order Pythiales; family Pythiaceae; genus Phytopythium; species Phytopythium aichiense. Next base: position 40,258 of record JAADYH010000065.1, on the reverse strand, counting down.
TCCACTTGAACCACCTCAAAGTCCGACTTGCCGGCGCGGAAGCTCGTGCCGGCCGCCAGCGGCCACTGCATGCGCTCCTCGAGCTCCTCGGCGCTCGCGTCCTCCTCCTCCTTGTCTCCTGTGGCCGGCAGGCCGGCTGAGAGGCTTGAGCATGGACTTAGACGCACGAAGGTGCCTCCAGCGGCCGACGGGTCCCCGAGAAGGTAGAACCGGCCGCGGCTGAAGAGCACGCGCGCGTGGTCCACGGCCGCCAGCAGCTTGTCGGCCGGGATGCTGGCCACGTTGCTGGCGTCCCGGCCGACGCCCCCGCCGCGGGCGTCGAACCGGAAGCTCGTGACCGGGTCGTCCTCGGTGAAGGCCGTCATCTTGAGCACCACGTGGGTCCACTGGTGCGCCAGGAAGGCGGCCGAGTCGTCCTCGTCCTCGTCCCCGGCCGAGCTGCGGCTGAGGACGGCCCCGTCCTCGATCTTGGTGGACGACCCGCTCTCGGGCGGGCCCTCGGCCGCAGATGCGGATGCGGACGGCTTGGGGGTTTCGTCCGCGGCCGGGTCCGCGTCCGCAGCCGCGGGGGACGACAGCTGCGGACCGTCCGCCTCCTCGCGGACGGACGCCGAGTCCCGGAACCCGCCGCTGTCGACCACGCTGCGGCCGCTGAGGACGCCCGTGCTGCTGCTCAGGCTGCTGGTGCTGGACCGCAGCAGCCGGTTGACGCCCGAGTGGCGCGCGCGCACGTAGCTCGTGGCCTTGCGCGCGTCCGAGCCTGCGGTAGGTAAATTACGCTCCTCGTAAGCTTTCCATCCCGTCCGCAACCGTGCAAGATGCGGACCCCGTCCGCAGCATGGGACGTACGCGGCGGCTCGAGGCCGATGGTGGACGAGCGGCGGCGCTCCATGTCGTCATACTTGCGGACGACGCCTGCGGACGCCGCGGGGCGGTAGGAACAGCAGCACAGAAGGTGTTTGAGCCACAGCGCGAGCGCGGACTGGCGCGGCCCCGACCCGGCTGCATGCCGGACCGGCCGCCGGCCCCGGCGATTAACAACACACGCGAGCGCGCAGGTAAACTACGGGCGGACGTACCGATCTGCGTTGGGTGGTCGTCCGCGGCCTTGAGCGTCTGCACTTGGGCCGCCTCGTTCGCCATGGCGCCTCGGGGCCAGCGGTCGAATGCGCTGCGGACGGCCGCGAAAAATACTGCGGACGGGGTGCGGGCGGGCAGGACGCGCGCGGGCGGGACGCAGGGCCGGCGGCGGACGTTGGTTGCTGCGGACGCTCTCTGCCGCGGGTCGGTCCGCCCCAACAAAGTAATTTGCACGCCTCTTGACGGGCAGAGAAGGAAGAAAACGAGACCAGGCGGGAGGAGGAAGTAAAGTAAAGTGGAGGGCGATATCGAGGATTGAAGTTGAAATATTGGCGGACGGCAGAGACGACAGTTCAGTCACGGTAATTTCGCCGCTCGGTTCAGTTGAATTCGATCACTAACGGCTGCACACACACCGCCAGGTGGGGGGACAGCCGCCCCGCTTGCTTTTGGCTGGCGCTCGCCCGTGCGGGGACAGCGGCCGCACAGGAAGCGCGACGTCCGCAGCTGGCGCGGGCGGCCCGTGTCGGACGTGGGGCAGTTGACTGCGGCTGGAAAACGCGGGCCGCGAGTACAAATTTACGACTTGCGGCGTTTTCGACAGGTTGCAAAAGAGAAGGATCCGCATGTTGAACATTTCCACTGAAATACGTTACAACTATGCGTCAAAGTAGTGCTATAAGAGGGTTCCATCCCCGGTTCCAGGGAGTCATCTTCACATTTTGAACTTGGTATTTCAATGAAATCCTCCCAAACCGTCAACGCACCTTGTCCTATTTGGGTTTTGTATGCCCCGACGCCGCTGTTCCGACGGAATTCACACGTTCCGACGGATTCGCCGACCACTTCAACTGGAACATGGGGGGAATCGCGGGTATAAATTAGCAACCGCTCCTCGTCTACTCGCCCGCGTCTACCGCCGAGCGCTCGCTCACTTGTCCATCCAAAGCACGTGCAACAACGCAACGCCACTCGGTGCCTGCTCTACCTGCCTGCCACCTCACGACACCAACGAGAAGGGTGGGGGGTGAAGACACACCACCGCCACCGCCACCACCGACGGACGCCTAGAACTGCGAGGCGTTGGTGCTGCGGTAGAAGGAGCTCTGGCGGAAGTCCTCGGCGTCGCCGTCGGCGCTGAACACGGCGCTGTCGAACCCCCGCGGGTCGCCGCCGTTGCTGCTGTACGCGTCGTCGTAGCCACTCGCGCGGCTGAACTCGGAGAACTTGCTCGAGTAGTCGCTGGCCTTGGAGTCGCGCACGTCGTAGGCCGTGCTGCGGCCGTCCGAGGCGCCAGTGGCGTGGCCGTCGAACGCGACCGTCGCCAGGCTCGACGCGCGCGGCGGGGACGACGACTCGGACGACTGGATGCTCTCCAAGGTCGGCCGTGCGGTGGTCGCCCGCGCGTCGTCGTTGGTCCAGGCGCTGCTCGAGCTGGCGTCCAGCCCGTGGCTGTCCGACATGTCGAAGACCGAGTCGCCGTCGCTCTGGTCGCTCTCACAGTCGGACGTCATGCCGCTCACGTCGTTCACGACCTGCGACTGCATCAGCGACGGGTGCATTTGCCGCAGCTGGGCCAGGTTGTCGAACGCGCTCGCGGACGACCCCGCCAGGTCGAACGACGAGTCCCGCATGGACGTCTTGGACGCCCCGAGGATGGACGACATGTCCGACATGTGCGAGTGCGCGAGCGCGATCTCGCTCTCGGGCGTCAGTACGTCCAGGTTCGGGTCGTTGTAGTCGATCGAGGCGCCGTGTCCGTACGCATTGGTCGCCACAACGGGCTCTTCTTGGTACGACTGCTGCGGCGGCACTGTCACGGGCATGGACTCGTACGAGTCCTGCTTGTACCCGTACTGCTGATGCTGCTGCTGGTACTGCTGCTGCTGGTACTGCTGCTGTTGGTACTGCTGCTGCTGATACTGCTGCTGCTGCGCGTACATGTTGTCGTTGTTCACGTACGCCCCCGCGAGCGGACCGGCAGCCAGACCTCCAACGGCGTACTCGGACGGCGTCACGTTGCTCGCGGCGTTATAGTTCGTGTTGAGCGTCGACTGGACGCGCGGCGGTGCGCCGCGCAGCGCGCTCTCCGGGTCATCGTCCTCGCCGTCGCTGTCGTCGCCGTTGTTCTTGGACGACTTGACGTAGATGAACATGGCGATGGCGAGCACAGCCACGACCACGCCGCCGACGATCACCGCCAGCGTAGTGGTGCTGAACTTCCCCGACCCGCCCGCGGAGGCCGTGTCGGTCGCGATGATGCCGTCGTCGCTCTCTCCCTTCTTTGACGACGACGCAGAGGACGTGGAGGTGGACGGCGAGCTCGTGAACGATTCCGTGATGCCGCCGTTCGACGTCGAGTCGTCCGTGCTGCTGGCGTCGGACACAGTCGACGACGCGCCGGACGCGTCCTCCGACTTGGACGCGCTCGCCGACGCGGACGCCTCGGACGCCGAGCCCGAGTCCATCTCGGACGCGAGCTCGGACGCCGTGACCGTCGGGATGGCGTTCGGCACGGGTGTCGACGTCTGCAAGTACGGCGACAGCGTGAACTTGGTCGTCGTCTTCTTGGTCGTCGACGGGGTCGCCGTCGTGGACGCTGGGGCCGACGTCGTCGACCCGTTCGTGCTGTCCGTGTCGCTCTCGCCGGCGACGCTGTCGTCCGTGATATCGCTTCCGTCCGTCGGCGGCGTTGGTGCCGGCGTCAGCGCGTCCTCCGACCCGCTGTCGTCCTCCGACGTCGAGAGCGATGACGTCGGCGGCGCCTCCGTGTCGTCGCTCCCGCTCGCCTGAGAAGAAGAGGAGGACGACGAGGGTGTGACCGTCGGTGACCGGGACGTAGACGTCGGCGTCCTCGTCGTCGTCGCCGCGCTACCGTCGCCGCTCTCGGACGAGACGTCGACGCTGCCGCTGTTGCTCGCGTCCGGAGCGCCCGCGACCAGCACGTCGCCCGCCAGCAGCATGCACGTGGCGCACGCGACCAACAGCGCGAGGCGTCGGCGCGGTCGTCGGCCCTGGGCCGCCACCATGTCTCCTACTCGCTTCTTCCGCTCCTTCCCTGTATTCCGCCGGACTGACTACCGGTTGCCGGCACCCTGTCGGCTTATTCACGCGGGGTTGCCTCTTATCCGCGGCGAGTGAAGACCGGCGTCGCCACCTGCTTTCTCCGCCCGTTCGTCCACCGACTGACCCGGAGGCGTCCAAGTAATAGCGTCCGCGGCGGGCAGAGCGCTCGTATCCGCGTGCGGTCTGCAGTCGACGCAAGCGGTTCCCCGGCGATCCGGTCGCGCGTTAGAAGGGGAATGCCGGCCCGCTCCTTCTCTTTCTCCACACCGCTCGCTCGCCAGTGTCGCTGGATTCGGAGCTCTGTCAGTCCGCGAGCAACGAGGCGAGGACGCACGCCCCTCCTTTTCCCCCGGCGCATGAGTGCCACGGTTCACATCTGGCGCACGGGAATGACTTGGCTAGAGTATGGTGAACCGACGAGCGAGCGCTCTGACATCACGCGGATATAGGGGTGGACTGGCCGTGCGGTCGTGTACCCTGGGGGTACGCGCGACTCGCACCATACAAACGCAACGTCTTTTTCCGACTCTCTCGCGCCGAAACCAGCTGGTTTTGGCGCTGCTGGTTTTGGCGCACAGAGTAATCACGTTAGTCGTGGCGATCGCCCAAACCAACAAGAAAGGAGCACCCAAAACAACCGATCGGCCTTTCGATGCAGTGAAAAGCGGCTTTGAGGCCCAAAATGCAACAAGTTTGTCCGCTGCTCAGCGCTTGACGAGCCTTGACTGCTCACGCCCATGGATGGTGCTCTGCTCTGCTCTGCCCATCGCGCAATGCCTCATGGCGCTGCCCGGCAGTGGGATTCCCAACGCTTGGGCGGAGCCTCTGACCCATGCGTTTGGCCGCCCAGACGGTCACTCCCGGGAAGCTGGCAGCCCGCCTTCAAGCTTCGGCCGGGCCGAATCCAGTGCCCTCCCTCGCTTCAAGTGACTCGCGGCGATGGTCCTTGAGTCGTCCTTCGCCGCGCCATAGTTCTGTGGGTGAGGGTCAAGCGCGGGCGATGACATCATGAGCCAGTCAAGGACATGATATGCGTGTGTGTGTACTTTGTCTCGCGGATCGACTTTCAGCCCGCGACTTGTGGCTCCGGCCCGAGCGTATGCAACGTTCGGGAGAAAAAGCTGGCGCGCCAGGTGGGGAACGTGAACGTGTCGGTGGTGATGGCCCCAGTGGCGTTGCCGCTGTTTTGGGCACCCTCCTGCGGTGGTAGTCTCCGCTTGTGGTGGTCGGAATCCTCACCACGGGGATGCCACCGCAAGGCTTTGCTGGTCTCCTGCGTCGCGTGTCGATACAGAGCAAAGCGCTGGATGAGAAACCGCCGATCCGAGGGCAGTGCCTGCTCCGTATGGAGAGCGAGCGTGATGTGCGAGATCCTGTCCGTGATGGAGACATAAAGTTGTCTTTGCATCGCATTGCGTGGGTTCTCGTCCCATCCCAAGAGGTGACGGCAGACACCGCCACGCTCAACATGGCTGACGGACACAGAGCGATTGCACATCGGCGGCATACACAACTCGTTGGTGCATGTGCGAAACTCACCCAAGAGTCGAGCCCCAGAACCTCCTCGGGGAATGAAACCATCTCTGCTCTTGTCTGGCTGGGCGGACGGATGACTGTGGAAAGGGCGAAAGGCTTGGGGAGCAGCATTCGCATCCATGCCTCCAAGTTGGCTGTCAAAGCAACGATCGCAAATTGAAGACCTTGAAAACTGGTACCGATCCGACGAATGAATATCTTCTTGGTGGTCAACACGTTTGGTCGAAGAACCCCCCCTACACGTGGAATATGCATCCGGATAGGCGGCTCTCGACCTTTGGGACAACGTGTTCGCACTTGTGGACGTCGCCACTCACGCGACGATCTGCTGGATCTCGATCTCGTTTCCGTTGTCGGTCGGGTTGGTCGGGTCCATCTTCAAATACACCTCGCGCACAAGGCCAGCGGGCTGCAGCTTCTCGGTCGCGATGAACGCGAACAGCACCTGATACGACGGCACGATCGTCGCCAGGGACCCCACGTGCGTGATGGCCGCAACGCGAGGCGCTGGCGGCATCTCAACGACATGGATGCCATCGGGCAGCTGGCTCACGGGGATAACCACGCCCTCGTCGATGGGAATGCAGACTTCAATGTCCACGTCACGCTCCTTAAAGCCCTTGTCATGGTAGACCGAGAAGGTTGGCCCCGCGGGAGTTACATTGACAGCTTGTGCAGCAGCGAACACGGCGGGCCACATGTCCTTTTGGGCTGCGTAGTTCTCGACCACCTTGCGCAACGCCAGCGCGCGGACGCCCTGCGTGCTCTTGATGACGACGGCTGCGGCAGCATGGAGTGCGGCCATAGTGTGCTGTGGCTGAACAGGGGAGGCTTGAAACCGTGTCAGAGGTGAGCGGCTAAGTGCAAGACTGAGAATGAGCGATTCGAGTCGGTGGTCTGGCGATCTCCGTCGGCCTTTCAAAGATGCCATGCCAACACGAACCGATCCATGTCAATGGTCGTTGTCATTCAAGAGAGCTGGCGGACCTTGCACAATCAAAAATGATCATGTCCCCAGCACCAACACTCGCGCTCGTGTTGACGTTTCTGGAACACACACTCGGTGATGAATAAGACTCCTTTTGTTTTTTGGATAAAAAGAACATATTTGACAGTTACAACAGTAAACATAAATTGTGAAACATCTAACTGTAATTGTTGCGGTCCAGAATGGTGAGTTCAATTGATGATGATGGCAAGGCGACCGTTTTTTCCCGCACGGACACAAGTCGCCGATCACAATCACGTGGTGAACCGAAACATACACTTCTGAAGTATGTGAGGTGGGCTCAATTGAAGCGGACGCCCACCGCCATGTCAAAGTTCGTCGGCCTGCGATGGTGCTCACTTGGAAATTTGCCAGTCTCCACTTCGCACCAGCTCGTCAAGCCGGTCGTTGCCGCTGCTGCCTATTGCTCATCAAGATCCTGACGCCAACCAACACTTTGGCCTCCGCACAACCTTCGAGGGGAACTGTTTCGACGTAGCCATGGAGCTCGCAACCGCTGGAGCGGAGTCGACGAGTGAGGAGTTCGACTACACGTCCGCAGACTCCATGATGGCCCACGGGCCCAACGCGCTGTACGAGCACATCGCCACCAAGATCGAGGCCGCCCTTGGACGGGCCATGCCGCAAATGGACGTCCGCTTCAAGAACCTGTCGCTCACGGCCGACATCGTCGTCGCGGACGGTGGATCCGTGTTCGAGCTGCCGACACTGCTCAACACCCTCAAGAAGGCCTTTGCGGGTCCCAAGAAGCACGTCGTGCACAAGGAGATCCTCAAGAACGTGAGTGGCATGTTCCGTCCAGGCACGATGACGCTGCTATTGGGTCAGCCTGGGTCGGGCAAGTCGGCGCTCATGAAGGTACTGAGCGGTCGGTTCCCCATGAGCAAGAACATCACGTTCAAGGGCGATGTGACGTACAACAGCGTCAAGCGGCAGGAGATCGTGAAGCTGCTGCCGCAATTCGTCGCCTACGTGAGTCAGCGCGACAGGCACTTTCCGACGCTGACGGTCAAGGAGACGCTCGAGTTTGCGCACCAGTTCACTGGCGGCGAGTTCTCTCGTCGTGGACAAGAACTTCTGATCAACGGTTCACCTGAGGAGAACGCGGCGGCCTTGACGGCAGCCATGGCCATGTTCGACAACTACCCAGACTTGGTTATCCGCCAGCTCGGCCTGGCGATTTGCCAGAACACCATCGTCGGAGATAGCATGCTTCGTGGCATCTCCGGCGGGGAGCGCAAGCGCGTCACGACTGGCGAGATGGAATTCGGCCTGAAGTACATGACACTCATGGACGAGATCAGTACCGGTCTCGACAGTGCGGCCACGTACGACATCATCTGCACGCAGCGCGGCATCGCTCAGAAGCTTCGCAAGACGGTGGTGATCGCGCTGCTGCAGCCGTCGCCTGAAGTGATGGACTTGTTCGACGACGTGATGATTCTGAACGAGGGCGAGCTCATGTACCATGGTCCTGTGGACACGGTCGAGAGTTTCTTCGAGAGCTTGGGGTTCCAGCGTCCGGCCGGTCGCGATCTTGCCGACTACCTGCTGGACCTTGGCACAAAGGAGCAGTATCAGTACCAGAAGGAGCTGAACGCTCCTGGTCGTCTTCCTCCTCGACTGGCTTGTGACTTTGGGGAGCGGTTTCGCGACTCCATCATATTTGAGGAGATGAGCCACGCCCTTGACGCCCCTCACGACCCAATGCTGCTGCGCAACGTCGAGGTCCACATGAAGAAGATGCCCGAGTTCCACCAGGCGTTCTGGACCAGCACCATGACGCTGTTCCGCCGCCAGATCACGGTCACGTACCGCAACAAGCCGTTCATCTTCGGTCGCCTTCTCATGATCGCCATCATGGGTCTGCTGTACTGCACGACGTTTTTCCAGTTCGACCCGACGCAGGTCTCTGTCGTGATGGGTGTCATCTTTTCCTCGGTCATGTTCCTGTCGATGGGCCAGGCGTCGCAAGTACCGACGTACATGGCGGAGCGCGACGTGTTCTACAAGCAGCGCGGTGCCAACTTCTTCCGGACGGTGTCGTATGTGCTGGCGACCTCGATCAGTCAGTTCCCGCTGGCTCTGTTGGAGACGATCATCTTCGGTTCGCTCATCTATTGGGTATGCGGCTTCGAGTCCAACGCCGGTCTTTTCATCATCTTCGAGGTCATCCTGTACATCGGCAACTTGGCGATGGGCATGTGGTTCCTGTTCATCACGGCCGCTTGTCCGAATACCAACGTTGCGACCCCTGTCAGCATGCTCACGGTGCTGCTTTTCATTATCTTCGCCGGCTTCATCGTGACGACCAACCAGATCCCAGACTACCTGATCTGGGTGCATTGGATCAGTCCGATCTCATGGAGTGTCAGAGCGTTGGCGATCAACCAGTACCGCGCCAGCTCGCTCGACGTGTGTGTCTATGACGGCGTTGACTACTGTGGCGAGTATGGCATGAAGATGGGTGAGTACTACCTCGACCTGTTTGGTCTCGCCACGGACAAGGCGTGGATTGTCTACGGCATCATCTATGGCCTGTGTGTCTACGTCTTCTTCATGTTCCTGACGACCCTCATGCTCGAGTACAACCGGTACGAAAGCCCCGAGAACGTGGACGTGTCGGAGCAGACGGTTGAGGGCCCAGAGGCGTATAATCTCGTGGAAACCCCCAAGGCTGGTGCTGGCCAGGCTTCCGTTGTCACCGACGGCGATCAGGTCGTGATCGTGCAGTCCGAGAAGAGGAACTTCATCCCCGTGACCGTGGCGTTCCAGGACCTGTGGTACTCGGTGTCTGACCCACAGAATCCCAAGGAATCGCTCACTCTCCTCAAGGGCGTCTCGGGTTTTGCTCAACCTGGATCCGTCACGGCTCTCATGGGCTCATCGGGTGCTGGCAAGACCACTCTCATGGACGTCATCGCTGGCCGCAAAACCGGAGGCAAGATCACCGGCAGGATCCTCCTCAACGGGTACCCCGCGACCGACCTGTCGATTCGCCGCTGCACCGGATACTGTGAGCAGATGGACATCCACTCGGAGGCAGCCACGATCCGCGAGGCTCTGACCTTCAGCTCGTTCCTGCGCCAGGACAGCAGTATCCCCGACAGCCAGAAGTACGACTCGGTCGAAGAGTGCCTTGACCTACTCGGACTGCGTGACATCGCCGACCAGATTGTCCGCGGTAGCTCGGTGGAGCAGATGAAGCGTCTGACAATCGGCGTGGAGCTAGCAGCGCAGCCTAATGTGATCTTCCTGGACGAGCCGACGAGCGGTCTGGACGCGCGGTCGGCCAAGCTGATCATGGACGGCGTCCGCAAGGTGGCTGACTCTGGCCGCACGATCGTGTGCACGATCCATCAGCCGTCGGCAGATGTGTTCTTCCTGTTCGACAGCCTTTTGCTACTGAAGCGTGGTGGCGAGACGGTGTTCTTCGGGGACCTCGGCAAGGACTGCCGCAACATGATCGACTACTTCGAGTCGATACCTGGCGTGGCTCCGCTTCCTGTGGGGTACAACCCGGCGACGTGGATGCTGGAATGCATCGGTGCTGGTGTAGGCCAGCCGGTGGGTGACGCGACGGATTTCGTGCAGGTGTTCAACCACAGCACGTACCACGACCTGGTGGTGTCGACGCTCGATCAGGATGGTGTGGCGCGTCCGTCCACCAAGTACGACGAGATCACGTTCACGGACAAGCGTGCTGCTGACTCGAAGACCCAGCTCAAGTTCCTGATGCAGCGCTTCTTCCGCATCTACTGGCGCACACCGACGTACAACTTGACTCGCTTCGGTTCGTCGATCTTCCTGGCCATCTTGTTCGGCATCATCTTCGTCGGGAAAGACTACGACTCGTACTCTGGGCTGAACTCCGGTGTCGGCATGGTCTTCATGGCTTCGTTCTTCAACGCCATGATTTCGTACCAGAGTGTGTTGCCACTTGCATCAGTTGAGCGCGCTTCGTTCTACCGCGAGCGTGCCGCCCAGACGTACAACTGCTTCTACTACTGGCTCGGTGCCTTCGTGGTCGAGATCCCGTATGTTGTCCTGTGCTCCCTCATCTTCACCGTCATCTTCTACCCGTTCGTCGGCTTCACGAGCATCAAGGGAGGCGTGATCTCCTGGCTCGCCCAGACGCTGCTCATCCTGATGAACACATACATGGGCCAGATGTGCGCGTACGCGCTTCCGAGTGAGGAAGTGGCGAACATCATCGGCGTGCTTGTCATTTCGGTCTTCAGTTTGTACCTCGGTTTCAGCCCGCCGGCGTACGCGATCCCCAGAGGCTACAAGTGGCTGTACGACATCGCCCCGCAGCGCTTCCCGCTCTCGATCCTCGTATCGGTGGTGTTTGCGGACTGTGACGAGCTTCCCACGTGGAACGAGGAACTGCAGCAGTACGAGAACGTCGGTTCGCAGCTCGGGTGCCAGCCGATGAAGAACGCGCCGGAGACGGTTGGGCATATCACGCTGAAGGAGTACACGGAGCAGTACTTCGGTTACAACTACGATGACATCTCGAAGGACTTCGTCGTTGTGATCGGGTACAACGTGCTCTTCCTGGCGCTATCGCTCGCGGCGCTGCGCTTCATCAACCACCAAAAGCGGTAGATAGTTGGTCGATTCGAGTGCCTATGGTTTGGTGGTTGCTGCTTTGCTCGCATGGCGTTCACATTATAAATCCGATCCGAACTGCATACCAATGGCGAATGCTCTGCGTCACAGACTTGCCGCGCAAAGAAATACAGGATCGTCACGAGCGGATGGTTGCTTTCCAAAAGGAAGAGAGCACCATCTCGATCAACGAGAGCACCCAGAGACGTCTTTATTGAGACTGCGAACATCTCTTTCCGCATCACCGCGTCGCTGGCGCTATCAATCGCCAGAAGGGGGCGTCATGTCTTCGAACAGCACTGCGGAAACAGTGCTGGACAAGATTGTCTCCAGTCAAGACTTGAACTGGTTGAAGTATGAATGGGGTTTTGTTTTTATTTACACGATGAAACACTGCGATCCTCTTGGTCTCTGGCGAAGCGCCTTGTGCCAATCGCCAGCAAGCAGGTATGCATCGGCTACGGCGACTGGAGTCGACAAGACGGTATTAGGGGTCACGCGAAGGGACCAGTCAAGGGGTTCGTCGAAGCACTGAAAAAACGTGCTACTGTGGTCGCGATAGACGAGTTCCGATCAAGCGTGACGTGCTCCAGCCGCCACAAGGGTCTGAAGAAAGCCCGACTCTTCACGAAGAAGCAGAGGAAGGAGGACGAGGTGGACATCCGAACGAAGGAGCAGCCGTCCAAGAAGGAGGCGAAGGAGATCGCGGAGATGCGGAAGTTCCGGAATCCCAAGCTCGCGAGCAAGAAGGTCGTACTCGAGTGCACCTGGAACGTCTTGCGCTGTACCAACAGTCGATGCAAGGCAACCTTCTGGAACCGAGACGTCAACGCCGCGAGGAACATGGTGGAGCTACTGAGGAGCGGCCTGAAAGGGAAGCTCGGCGCAAGCAGGCTGAAAGCGTTCAAGCGGGACAGCCATTGAAGCAGGCAGAACAAGAACACGTGAGTGGAAAGACCGGCAGCCATGCGTTGCAGGGAGACATCGCCACTCAAGTTCACATAGCCGAAGCATAGCGAGACCAGTAGGATCGCAATGTTTCACCTTCTAAGCAGCGATTGCGGCGGCAGTGCCGGTCGTGATGCCCTTGGCAGCAGGCAGAGCCGTCACCACAACGTTCAGATGTCCCTTGACCGGGATCGTGAGCGACATCTCATAGGTGATCTTGGTCGCGTCCTCGACCGTCTTGATGTCGAACTTGCTCAGGATGGTCGCGAGCGTCGTCTTCATCTCCATCGTTGCGAACTTCTGGCCGATGCATTGGTGGATGCCAGAGCCGAACGAGCTGTAGACGAACGGCGAGAAAATCCGCAGCTCGCCGTTCTCGTCGATGAACCGCTCCGGGTTGAACTCGGCTGCGTCCTCGCCCCACGTCTGGGTGTTGCGCGCGTTGCCATACGACGACACAATGATCGACTGACCCTTCTCGACGAACGTGCCATCGCAGAGCGTCGTCGACTTGATGGCCTCGCGCATGATGAAGCCCGAGGACGGGATGAGCCGTGTGACCTCCTTGATGGTCGCCTCGAGGTACACGAGGTGCTTCAGCTGCTCGTTCGTGGGCACGCTCACCTCACCAGTGAGCAGACCGGGCACCTTCTCACGCATCTCCTCGCGGATCTTCTCCACCACATGAGGGTGGCGGTTCATGAAGACGATGAACCAGTCCATGGCGTGTGCCGTCGAGTCCTTACCGGCGAACGAGAACGCCACGACCATGTCGCGCAAAATCTTGGCGTCGTCGTCCTCGATGTTGAGTCCTTCCTCCTCCTTGAGCTTGCTCTCCAGGAAGAGCGAGACGAGGTCCTTGCCGGGCAGCTTCTCCCCACGCGCCGTGAGTTCGTTCTTGAGCGCCATGGACTTGACGATGATCTCGTTGATGAAGTTGTTCATGCGCTGCAGGTTCTCGAACAGGATGCGCTCGGAGCCAATGTTGAGCTTGCGCTTGAGCTCCCACAGCCACTGCGGGTCGTTGATGCGCTGGACGACCGCGGCTGACAGCTTGTCGAACGACTCGAGGTACTCGTGCTCCTTCTCCATCTCGGCTCCGTCGCGCAACGTGTGCAGCTCGACACCGAAGCCAATCTTGGAGATCACGTCCATGGTGAAGTGCGACAGCTCGCGCTCGATACTGATGGGCTTCCCACGCGCCGCGTACTTGTTCAGCACGTCGATGAAGACTGCAAGCTCCTCGCGCACGACGTCCGCCATCATCTCCTTGATCAGCCGCAGCGAGAAGAGGTGGCTGGCTGTGCGGCGGTGGTACCACCACGGAGCGCCGTCCGTCACAAACATGGCGTTGCCGAACAACTCGAGGCTCATGTACTGCGAGTACGGCCCACGCAAAAAGACGTCGTCCTGCGTCTTCATGACGTCCTCGATCACGTCGGGCGACGAGATGACGATCATGGACGAGCGGCCAGGCACGTCGATCGCCCACGGCTGGTGGTTCAGCGCGCGCGACACCTCGTCCGTCCAGTCGAGCAGCCGGTCCTGATGCTTGGCCATGTCCAGCAGGTTGCCGAGCACGGGCAGCGTCGAGGGAGCCCGCGGCGGCAGCTTGCAGCCCTCGGGCTGCGCCTTCTTGCTCTTCTCCTTGCCGCTCTTGACCAGCGTGATGAAGAGCCCGAGCGCGACGACTGCGGCCGCCGCGGCCAGCCCCTCGCGCGGCGTCTCGCTAAGGTACTCGCTCACGGGCTTCATCTCGGCTGCGGAGACCTCGGAGACCACTGGCGAATGCGAAAGTGGCCGCTGCAATCGGCCCGCCAGCCCGGCCGGACAGCTTGGTGGTGGTGCGGGATGCAGAGAGACGCGAGCTTCACACGTAGGCAGCTTGAGGGAGGGCTCCTCCCCGAGAGACTCTCGGAGAGAGGAAGCAACGTGGCCATCACACTTCGGCCGCACCGTGGGATCGCGCGTCGACGCGGGAACGCTCCGTGATGCTGTCGAGAGCATCGTCCAGCCGACGCGCAAGGCTTGAAGTGGCTGGTCTCTGCGTCATGCGTGCATAGATCGGAGACTATCCGGCCCAATCGGCTGTTGCATTTGCCAGTGCCACGTCAACGGACTTCCCTGCAGATGGCAGAGTCTACGTGCCTCCTGCGAGCCGCTTCTTCCCTTCCCTCCGGTCCATCGTGGACGCCATGCCTCTGGTCTCCGTCCTGATCACTTCGCGTTTCGACAGGGACACGCAACGGCGTCGAGACCGCCAGGATGAAGCCCGTGAGCGAATACATGACGCCCGTGGGCGAGTTCTTGAGCGAGCAGCCGCGCGAGAGCCTGGCCGCGGCGACCGCGGTGGTCGCTCTCGGGCTGCTCCTCACGCTGGTGAAGCGCAGCGGGAAGGACAAGCAGGAGCCGCGCAAGCTGCCGCTCAAGGCGCCGACGGCGCTGCCCGTGCTCGGCAGCCTGCTGGACATCGCCAAGCACCAGGAGCGCTTCCACGAGTGGACGTACGAGACCTCGCGCGACCTGGACAACAAGCCGTGGGTCATCGACATCCCCGGCCGCTCGTCCATGGTCGTCATTTCGACCCCCGAGCTGTTCGAGGACGTCATGAAGACGCAGGACGACGTCTTCCTGCGCGGACCCGAGGGCCAGTACATCAGCCTCGACCTGTTCGGCAACGGTATGGTCATCACGGACGGCGACCCGTGGTGGTTCCACCGCCGCACGGCCAGCCACCTCTTCTCGCTGCGTATGATCAAGGAGATGATGGGGGACGTCGTGCGCGAGAAGCTCGCAGTCTTCATCGACGTGCTGAACAAGTACGCGGCGCGTGGGAAGCCCATCAGCATCAAGCGGGACCTCTCGCACTTCACCATGGATGTGATCTCCAAGATCGGCTTCGGTGTCGAGCTGCACACTTTGCGTGATGGTGCTGACATGGAGAAGGAGCACGAGTACCTCGAGTCGTTTGACAAGATCTCAGTCGTGTTCGGCCAGCGCATCCAGACGCCCATCTGGCTGTGGGAGCTCAAGAAGAAGCTCAACATTGGCTCCGAGAAGGTCATGAACGAGAACCTGGAGAAAATGAACAAGTTCCTCAACGAGATCATCGCCAACTCGGTCGTGCACAAGAACGAGCTCGCGGCGCGCGGAGAGAAGTCGGGCTCCAAGGACCTCGTCTCGCTCTTCCTGGAGAGCAAACTCAAGGACGAGGAAGGGCTCAAGATCGAGGACGACGACGCTACCATCATGCGCGACATGGTCGTGACATTCACGTTCGCTGGCAAGGACTCGACGGCGCACGCCATGAGCTGGTTCATCGTGTTCGTCAACCGCTACCCGCACGTACTGGAGAAGATCCGCGAGGAGATGCGTGAGAAGGTGCCCGGCCTGCTCACTGGCGAGGTGCAGCTCCCCACGAACGAGCAGCTTCAGCAACTCGTGTACCTCGACGCAGCCATGCGGGAGACCATGCGCCTCTATCCCTCCACGGGCTTCATCGTGCGCCAAGCCATGGAGGCGACGACGCTCTGCGACGGAACGTATGTGGAGAAGGACCAGACCGTCATGATCTCGTCGTTCTGCAACGCGCGTAACAAGAAGACGTGGGGCGATGACGCACTCGAGTTCAAGCCCGAGCGGTTCATCGATGAGACCGGCAAGCTCAAGATCATCTCGCCGTACGTGTTCAGCTCGTTCGGCTCGGGCATGCACCAGTGCATCGGGCAGAAGTTCGCCATGATGGAGATCAAGACGGCGCTCGCGACCATCTTCAGCAAGTTCGACATCAAGACGGTGGAGGACCCGTGGCAGCTCACGTACGAGTTCTCGCTGACGATCCCGGTCAAGGGTCCTCTGGACGTGGTGGTGACGGCGCTTCCCGCTGCCAAGGCCGCCGCCGCGTGAGTTAGCGACGGCTTGACTGCGACTGCGACTGAATAATTGCGTGGACTGTGTGCATAATGCGCTTCGACTCGACACCTTGCTCACCTGTATCACATGAGCAGCTTCTGCATTCTGTTGAAGTTCTCGACAGGTGACGCACTCCGACGCAGGCAATGCTTGCACGTCCCTGCATTGCCTACCGGCCAGACGAGGCGCGCGGCAAGCGTGGGATGTCAGCGGGCATGCTGGTGCATCCCTCGAGGGAATTGGGACCGCCAAATTCGTTGGCGTCCGACGTTCGGCTTGTCTTCCCGACTTGGAATCCCGAGAAGAGCGGGAGGGAGCTCAACAATCCAGGGTCGCACTTGAATCGAGAGGCTCAACTCCTCCCCTTCTGCGGGTCATCGCCGCCATCGTGTTGATCTCGCCAAGCGGTTAGCCGCTATGCTCGACACGTTGCTTCAACTATATACTGTACTGCAAACCTGCGCAAAGCTCCATGCTTGGCGGTCGGGGAGCCGCAAGGCGAGTTATCCCTGGGTCATGGCGTCCGCAGCATGATCAACTGCTGCTGCGTGAGAAGCCGCCGCCAAAGACGCGCGCCGCATTTTGGCGATCCACCCAGGGCTCGTCTTTGCCACCGTTCCCTCCGGCACAAAGACAGCGGCGAGGGATCGTGACACGCCACGAACGATGCCCGCATGCTGCTGTCAACCTTGACTGTGTGTGCTGTGTGAGTGCGTGGTGGTCTCGATTGGCTGTCAAACGAGCTCTGGACACTCCATACGCCTCATCGATTGGTCGAAATAGGAAATCCCGAGCTCTGGATTGGCTGGAATTCCGCGTCAACTGCTTCAAGCACATCCTGCAAGATGCTCGTCGCGGCACTGCTGCCGATGCGCTTCCCCATTGCAGAATCGCTGCCGCCGTCAAGATGAAGGTTTTCACGGACTTGGTGAACACCAACAAGGACGCGGTCAAGGTCGCGGGCGCCGTCGTGGCCGTCGGACTCGTGGCTTCGCTCGTCAAGCGCCAGTTGCAGGGCAACAAGAGGAGCGATGCTCGCAAGCCGCACCACCGGCCGTTGACGACGCTGCCGGTGCTCGGCAACATGCTCGACATGGCCAACAACATGGACCGCATCTACGACTGGCTCACCGAGGTCTCCGAGGGCTTCGACAATGAGCCGTGGCTGCTCACGATCCCTGGACGCACGAACGTGCTCATCATCTCGACGGCGGCGCACTTCGAGGACGTGATGAAGAACAAGGAGCAGGTCCTCGTGCGTGGGCCGGAGGGCAAGTACATTGGCCACGACATGTTCGGCAACGGCATCTCGTCGACCACTGGCGCCGAGTGGTACTACCACCGCAAGACGGCCAGCAACCTCTTCTCCATGCAGATGATGAAGGACGTCATGCACGAGATCGTGCGTGAGAAGCTAGCAGTGCTCGTGGGCGGCGTCCGCAACTACATGGACGAGGGCAAGGAGGTAGGCCTCGTGCGCGAGCTTGGACACTTCACCATGGACGTGTTCTCCAAGATCGGCTTCGGCGTCGAGCTCAACAACCTCGAGACGGGCTTCGCCGACCCGAACGGCAGCACCAAGTTCAATGAGGCGTTCAACCTCGGGCTGTCCAAGTTTGGGGAGCGTCTCGGGTCGCCGCGCTTCCTGTGGGAGATCAAGCGCTTCTTCAACATCGGCTCCGAGCGCATTTTCCGCGAGAACATGGACGTCATTAACGACCTCGTCTACGACGTGATCCACAAGTCGATGGAGATGAAGCGCAACAACGACACCGCCGGACTGGCCAAGCGCAAGGACCTCGTGTCGCTCTTCATTGAGAGCAACCTTGCCGAGACGGATGTGGAGATCGAGGATGACGAGGCGACTATCATGCGCGATATGGTGTTTAACTTCATGGTCGCTGGCAAGGACTCGAGTGCCCATGCCATGTGCTGGTTCACGGTCAACATGAACCGCCACCCGGAGGTGCTCGCGAAGATTCGGCAGGAGATGCAGGAGAAGGTGCCTGGCCTGCTCACTGGCGAGATCCAGGTACCGACGGCGGCGCAGATCAGCGAGCTCGTGTACCTGGAGGCGGCGATCCGCGAGAGCATTCGGCTCTTTCCATCAACCAACTTTGCCTCTCGCCAAGCGACAGAGGACGTGGTGCTGCATGACGGCACGTTCATCGAGAAGGACATGACGGTGATGCTCGCGACGTGGGTCAACTCGCGCAGCAAGAAGACCTGGGGCCCCGACGCGCACGAGTACAAGCCGGAGCGCTGGATCGATCCAAACACGGGCAAGCTCATCGTTATGTCTCCGTTTCAGTTCAGCAGCTTCGGGTCCGGTCAGCACATTTGCCTGGGCCAGAAGTTCGCGCTGATGGAGATCAAGCTGGCGATGGCGACGCTGTGGAGCAAGTTCGATTTCACGACGGTGGAGAAGCCCGAGGAGATCACGTACGAGTTCTCGCTGATCATCCCGGTCAAGGGTCCTCTGCTCTGCAACGTCGCACCGCTCGAGTCTCGAGCTGCGGCGGCCATCGCGTAGAGATTCTCGTTCCGGAGACCCACTGGTTCCAAGAACGGTTCCAAGAGCGGTTCTGTCGCTCAGACACCAAGGTTGGGCGCGTTTTTGATTGGCTGAAGTGGCGGTTTCTAGATTGAGAAATTTAATTTGGTTGGATGAAAAAGAGGAGACTTTCAGGTTGGCAGCATCTGAGTTGTCGACACCTGGGGTTTGATTTCAGTGTGGGATGGTCTGCATCGAGGTGAGGCGGCGGCTCTATCACAGCATCACAGCCGCCCTTTATCTGTGCTGGCCTGCTTCATCTTCGTTCCTCTCTCAACGACTCGTCTTCGTCGGCTGTTTACCGGACATTTCAATAGTCAGTCCAAGTCGTTGGTGGCGCGCTCGGAGCGCGTGTCTCTCCCCTCGTCGTGCGTGGCAGTCGATCGATCGGAAGGCTCTCACTTCTCCTCTCTCCGCGCCGACTCCGGACCGACCAGCGCAGCGCAGCCAGACACCACCAGAACGCCATGAAGGTCATCACGGACTTGGTGGACGCCAACAAGGACGCGGCCAAGGTCGCGGGCGCCGTCGTGGCTGTCGGACTCGTGGCCGCGCTCGTCAAGACCCAGCTCGGGAGCAAGAAGAGCGGCAAGGCGGCGCGCAAGGAGTACCTACGCCCGGCGTCGACGCTGCCTGTGATCGGCAACATGCTCGACATGGCCAAGAACCACGACCGCTTCTACGATTGGCTGAACGAGGTCTCTGAGGGCTTCGACAACGAGCCGTGGCTCATGACGATCCCCGGGCGGTCGCTGTCGCTCGTCATCTCGACGCCAGCGCACATGGAGGAGGTGATGAAGACCAAGGAGGATATCTTCCAGCGCGGCCCGGACAACCACTACAACGGCTTTGACATGTTCGGCAACGGCATCTCGACCACGGACGGCGACGCGTGGTACTTCCACCGCAAGACGGCCAGCAACCTCTTCTCCATGCAGATGCTCAAGGACGTCATGCAGGAGATCGTGCGCGAGAAGCTGGCCGTGCTCGTGGGCGGCATCAACGGCTACATCGACAAGGGCAAGCAGGTCAGTCTCATGCGTGAGATGGGCCACTTCACCATGGACGTGTTCACCAAGATCGGCTTCGGCGTCGAGCTCAACAACCTCGAGACGGGCTTCGCCGACCCGAACGGCAGCAGCCGGTTCAACGAGGCGTTCGACCTCGCGATGGCCACGATCGTCGAGCGCGTGCAGACGCCGCAGCTGCTGTGGCGCTTCAAGCGCTTCTTCGACATCGGCACGGAGAAGGTGTTCCGCGAGAACATGGCCATCATCAACGGCCTCGTCTACGACGTAATCAACAAGTCGATGGAGATGAAGCGCAACAACGACACCGCCGGACTGGCCAAGCGCAAGGACCTCGTGTCGCTCTTCATCGAGAGCAAGCTGGGAGACTCTGATGTGACGCTCGCGGACGACGATGCCACCGTCATGCGTGACATGGTCGTGAACTTCATCATTGCCGGTAAGGACACCAGTTCGCTCGCCATGTGCTGGTTTGCCGTCCACATGAACCGCCACCCGGAGGTGCTCGCGAAGATTCGGCAGGAGATGCAGGAGAAGGTGCCTGGCCTGCTCACTGGCGAGATCCAGGTGCCGACGGTGGCGCAGATCAGCGAGCTCGTGTACCTGGAGGCGGCGATCCGCGAGAGCATCCGTATCTACCCGTCGACCAACTTCGTGTACCGCCAGCCGACGGAGGACGTGGTGCTGCACGACGGCACGTTCGTCGAGAAGGGCATGGGCGTCATGATCGCCAACTGGGTCAACTCGCGCAACAAGCAGACCTGGGGCCCCGACGCGCACGAGTACAAGCCGGAGCGCTGGATTGACCCGGACACGGGCAAGCTCATCGTTATGTCTCCGTTCAAGTTCAGCAGCTTCGGGTCCGGTCAGCACATTTGCCTGGGCCAGAAGTTCGCGCTGATGGAGATCAAGCTGACGATGGCGACGCTGTGGAGCAAGTTCGATTTCACGACGGTGGAGAAGCCCGAGGAGATCACGTACGAGTTCGCGCTGACAATCTCCCCCAAGGGTCCGCTGTTCTGCACCCCCTCCCGGCGTGAGGCAGCCCGTGCCGCCGCCTAGACGTAGCGTTGTGGGTTACGAGTAGCAAGGAGACTGAGGAGAAGGAGAAGAGAGAGTCGATCGGAAGGCTCGTATTTGATGCGTGTAGTTCAATTCCAACGCCTTGCTTGGTCTTGATGCCCATATTTTCTCCATCCAACTCCATGACGCATTCATGTGTCCTGAATCACCTCGAAATGGGGACATAATCGCTCGCGTGGTCCACATCATTTCCACCATTTCCCATCCAATCAAAAGCGTTCGCGCCAGAAAAACGCTCTTCTCATTGGTCAAAACGTTCCCCATCTGATTTTTCGCTGCTGTTCCCGCGCCGGTGACGACAGCTCCACTCGACCAAGTCAAAGATCGGTCGGCGGTGATCGCGACGCCTCTGCTGGCCTCAACAATCCGCCGTCGTACGTCGCCTTGAAGCTCGCGACGTCACGTACGGGTCCTACTGGTCCTCCCGCGCCTGGCTGCGTCCCTCCTGAGCGACGAGAGATGGAGGCGTGGGCGTCGGTGGCGCCGTGGCTCGAGCACCTTCGCGGCCGCCTGCGGGTCGAGGAGACGGAGGCGCCGCACAGCGCGCGCCGCACGTACGCGTGGCTGCAGCTCGCGCTGCCCAAGCGGCGGCGCACGACCAGCAGTGAGCAGGTGCGCGAGATCCGCGAGGCGCTCGAGCTGCTGGCCATCGTCGCCGCTGCCGACGTGTCCGCGTGGCGCCAGCTGCTGCGTGAAAAGTGCGGCGTGCACCTCGGAACGGAGGAGGCGGCCGCGGCCGACCAGCCGCCGCTGCGACTCATCTTCGTGCTGGACGACCACACGAAGGAGTCGATCCTGTGGCCGGCGGCGCTCTGCAACAAGTTCTTCGGGCTGCTTACGCCCGTGACGCACAGCGACGCCTTCCTCGAAGCCAAGCGGAGCGCTTTGGAGCGACTGGAAGCAGTTCGGCGCGGAAAATCTAGGCAGCATGACGGTGAAGACGCGAGCACTGCCATCATGCCTCGCATTCCGTTCTGTCTTCACTTTGCGCCTAAGCGCATGGGTCTCACGTCGCTGGTCCAGTACCTCAACAGCGTGCACAAGGTGATCAAGGATCTCCAAGACAAGCAGCAGACGTCACTGTATGAGTCAAGCGACGGGAAGGCGGACCCAAAGACCTACGATAACGTCGCCGCGGTTGTCAACAACAACAACGAGGGTGAAGATGAAGATGAAGGGGCCCCCAATGGGTCCAATGCTGCTGGACAAGCCTGTCCGTTCGAGATGGACGCCATTCAGCTGAACCTGGGAGATTTTGAGATGAGCGAAGCTGTCGCCCGCTCAGTCGAGACCATTCTCGCCACTGGGGTGGACGTGTCGTGTCTCCAGCTCTCGCTCTGCGCGTCCGACTTCCTCGCTGACGACGAGTGTCCTCGCCAGCCGCTTGCGAGCTGCTACCAGTCCATTGTGGCGAGCGACTTGAACGCGCTACTACCAGACGCAGGAAACAATTCGCTGATCACATCAGAGCCGTCATCGTCGTCGCCGTTGCTGAAAACCCAAGGAGGCGTCGAAACGCTCGTTGTCCACGGTCGGGATATCGATGACCGTCGCTTCGCAGCGCTGTGTTCGTCCCTCGCAGTGGCACGGTCCGTCAGCGACCTCGTGCTGGAGTCGGTGTTCGCCCAGGATTCGCTGTCTGCGCGGAAGGTCAAGTGGAAATGGCTCGCGTTCGCGCTGGCGGCCAGGTCCTCACTACCAGAAACCTGTACATCTCTGCGGAAACTCACGATATCGGATGGACTGCTACTCGAGGCGGACGTTGACGCGATCTTGGCAGTCTTCCGGTCCGACTACCCGGAGATGGAACTCGTCGATCCGCTTTGGTCCATCGAGGACCAGCAGGCGCTCTCGACCACGAAAAGTGCCCGCGGCAACCCTCTTGTTCATTTGGAGAAAGGGGCCATTATTTATACGGAACCCGTGCTCTATCCAGAGGACTGGCTGCACAACACCGTCGTCGTTCAGCACGATGCGAGCTTCGCCGTCATGGCGAACGACCCCGAGCGTGAGTGGATCGAGATCCTGGTCCCAGGATACGGCAAGTGCTGGGTGCACGAAGAAGTCGCCAAGGGCGGCAAGGTTCAAGGCGCGAGCGGGCTCTCGAGCAACCAACACGAGCGCGCTCCAACCTGCCAGACAGCCATCACATCTCTCGCCCTTGCTGTCGACGTTGAAGACGACAGCGTGCTGGTTCGTCTGTTCGAGCTGATGGGCGAATCCCTCGAGGACGTTTGTCTGAATGTCAACACGCTGCACGACCAAGCGCTAGACGCGATCCTGACGTCGTGTCCGCGCGTCAAGCGCCTCGTGCTGCGCGGTGCCCAGCTCAAGTCGTTGGATGCGGTACTGTGCGCGTACGAACGGAGTGATTTCTACCTGTCATCGCTGACGCTGACGGACTTCCAGATCGACATGGACAGCATGGTGGCGTTCACGCGTCACCTTAGCGACACCACCAGTGGTCATCACCGCATCGCGCAATGCCTCAAAGAGCTGTGCATCGGTCAGGTGACACCGACAAGTATAGATGGCAGCCATGTTGTCGGCAAGGACGCGGTGCGATCCATCATTGAGGCGCTCCTGCTCATGCTAGAAGGCAACGGGTCAACGCTCGAGTTCGTGGAGCTGCACCTCACTCCGAGCTTCTTCGAGGAGTTCGAGCCCCAGTTCCGAGCGCGATCTGATGTGGCGCTGACTGAAGCCGACGGGCGATTGCGACTGGTGGCGCCACCACTGAGCTCCCGCCTTGCGTTCCTGAGCGTCTTGAAAGCGCGAAAGACCCGCGACCTGCTCGAGGCGCAGTCAGTGGTGCGTCTCATCTTGGAATTCGCCTCGACGCCGACGCTCCGTCGCGTGCGAGTCGTCGAGTGCGAGTGAAGTACTTCGAAGTAAACCCCCTGCGGCGCGCCAAGCACGCGGCAGGCATTGCAATTGTAAGATCCGTCCCAGAACGAGCAGCGGACGTGATAAGTAACAGTAGAAGCGAACGTCAATTACCAACCTCGACGAATCGATTCGAGAAGATGGCGCATCAGTCGCAGCAGCCACGCCAAAGCATATGAATCGTATTCGCAAATGTGCTCCTGCACACGAAGCACATGCCGGACCATTCCACTACGTTACCATGCTGTCAACACACTCCACGCCACAACACTCGTCCTTGGCCGGCGAACAGCTCGCAATCATCGGCACTGCAGCACGCCTTCAGCGGCAGTAGACACCAGGCTCACTTCCCACCGCGCGACTTGCTGTACGCCGGGTTGTTGGGGTTGAGTTGGTTGGAGCGGTTGGCGTGCTCCGCATGTGTCTCCGCATGACTCGAACTGCCGCTCCCGCCGGAGTAGCTCGTGCCGCCACTGGCCTGATCAGCACCCTTCTCCGTCCCGCGGTTTGAGTAGAACAGTGAGTTGTTCGGGTTGAGTTGGTTCGCGCGGTGGTCCACCGCAGCCTTCGAAGAGCGTCCCGACATGGTGGCTGGCTCGTGCTTGTGGGTTTCGCAGTGGTTTCCGTAATGACGATGGACGCGGAAAGCAACGGTCGGATCGACCGCCAATATCATGATACACATGCGCATGCCGATGCGCTGTTGAAAAGCTGGACGCCATTCATTTGAGAATCGACAATCGACGGTGGCGCGTCGAAGGGTTCTGGAAGTCCATGCATTCATCGGATTTCCTTTCGCCAAGACACCGATGAGGAATAGCAACACACGTTGGTTCTGGGGTCCTCAGGATGCACTCGGAGCGTCTGGATGCGAAGCCTGTCGCCAGAATGGAGTCGAAGGTGGTGGAGGAGGAGCAAGAGCACTCGTCTATTCCGAATTTCGGCGCTGGTACGGGCCATTCCAGCGGCAAGAGCCGTGGCAGTCGCGAGACGCACTCGCAGACGGAGCGGCTGGGTCTTCAGCACGCTGGGTACGGCGAGAGCAGCTCGTCGGAGCGCCAGCCACTGGTCCAGTCGGGCGGACGGAACGAGATCACTGGGCAGCGAGGCGTGGGCGTTGCAACTTTCAATGATCCGGAAGCGAGTAATGTCGGTGGCACCGAGCGCCAGTACGGCGATGACGATCGCAAACGAGGTTGGAGTGCGCAAAACTATGGCGGATGCTGTCCGTTCGGCGAGAGTCAGGCGCTTCAGCGCTAAGACGATCGCTCGTTCGAAGAAGACAGACAGCGCGAGGGCGATAGCGAGGACGAACCCACGCGCCGAGAGGGTCATCACGACGGCAGCGATCACCACGAGGCCTACGCGAAGGACAGCGACCTCGGGGCGACGCGCAAGGCGACAGTGCCACTCGGTGACGGCTACAGAATGCCGATGGTGTCACCTCCGACGAGCCAGTTGAACACCAAGTCACCGTACAACACGGCGGCAAAAATGAAGAGCAGCCAGTTCAACTCGAACGACCCAAGCGAGCTCAACATTCACGACAGCCCGTAGGAGAAGTCGTCACGCGGACTTCTGAGGGGGATACTTGACTGCTTTCGCCTGTTGCATGTTCAGTTTCAGGGGAGTAATGCAGCTCATTGTGCTTGGAATTTGCTTGCAGCGAGTTTTTTTCTTCTTCTTCTTCTTAGTGCTCACAAGTGACGCAGACTGTTCGAGTCGCGCAGGTGCCAGCGAAGGCAAAAATGGACCGGACGACGTGGTGGTCAAGCGGTGGCACGATTGGCCGCAAGACGCTCAGAAACGCCAGTTTGCAGCGGTGCGGCAGCTTCTCCTTCTCGACGGGAAGCACCTCGCGGTGGAATGCCAGCAAGCGGTCGGCATACTCAGCGTACAGCGCATGTTGAAGCCTCAGGTCGAGGTACTCGAGGCGTTTGTTGTTCTCAAGCACACTCATCAATGCCTGCAACGTGTCTTCTGTTGTCGGGTGCTCGTCACTGTCCGGGTTCAGACATAGCTCCTTCAGCGTTCCCGCGACGGCGCTGCTAGGGTTTGACAGTGCGGTCGCCAGCCGAGCGATTTGGTCGTCTGGGATGCGGAAATCCGTCACCATCAATGTCGAGATCGACGCGTTTCCCGCCTCTACTTCCGTCACAAACGCGTCCAGGTCGATCTGGACGCTGTCGAGATATAGTAACTCCAAGCGCGGACAGGACCTCACGACGAGCGAGATGTTGATCTCTCGTGGCACGCCACTGTGGATGGAGAGGGCACGCAGCGAAGAGCCGACGAGTTGGAGCAAGTCGGTCAGCGTCTCCGTGTCATTGGCTGCATCACCGTCTTGGTCCAGAGTGAGCGTGAGCGACTCGAGCCCAGCAGCTTGGCTCGTGTCGTCGTTCTCCTGAGCATCGAAAGCCTGGACGACGACGTCACTGCGGCGAACACACCCACGACCATATCCCGGGACGATCACGTCTATCCATTCGCTCGAGTTGTCGTCCACGTCGATCACATCGCACTCAAAGTCTTGCGCCACGTCGATCGTGACGCAGATCTCGTCGCTCCCGTGTGGGGCCATTGAGTACAGGCGTATCAGACTACCCTTGGGAATCCGAGCCCGAAAGATGCTGGGCCCCGCAAGACTTGCCGCTGTCAGGCCACTGTCGAGCTCCGGCCAGTTCGAGTCGATCACGGCGGTTACAGCCGCGACATCGGCGCCGGTAAGGCGAACCTTGGACACCGCCAAGTGTTTGACAGATGAGTGCGACGCCCGACGGAAGACGGCGAACGCCAGCCACTGCCACTTCCACGTCTGCATCTCGGGTGTGTCCGAAGCCGCATCAAAGTACCCGTCAAGCGACAGCTTGGTGACCGCTTGAGCCTCCGCAACAGCAGCGCTCAGGCAAGTCAGGACCCACGGATCGGCTTGGCTGCACTGCATCACAATCGAGTCCACGCGGCTCGTCCGGATGAATGGAGTCGGCGACGGTGCCGATGGCGGAGATGCTATGGATTGCCCAGCGAACAGCGCGCTAAACAGCAGCCCCGCTGTCATGCGGTCCGACGACGCAGACGCACAGCCGTCCGTCTCGCCCCACGCCGCCGTCGAGTGCTGCAGACAGAGCTGGAGCTCAGCGAAGTTCAGCCCCGGGGCGCTCAGTAGCTTGAGCACCACCGGCGGCACGCTCTCGGACACGTCGATCGACCCGAGACAAAGCTTGAGCGACTCGAGCTCGTACGAGAAGAAGTGCGCGTAGCGGAGAGCCGCACCGTCGACCGTCGCATCCCTGGAGCTTCTCCTCGCCAATCGACGCTCGTCGTCGTCCGCTCCGACCGTGATCTGGACGCCTTTGGCTTGCAGAGACTGCATCTCGAGCAGGCTCGCGAGCATGTAGTTGAGGTGCGCGGCCACCTTGGCCGGCGACAGGTTCCAGAGCTCGGTGACCTCGATGGACAGCGGGATGCGCCAGGGAACAGCCGCTCTCGCCACTCCCGACGCCGAATGGAGCGCCAGGATCGTGTCCACCGCATTGCGGTAGCCCGCACTGGGAGCCTTCCTGGCCGTCTGCGCGTGGGTGGCGAAGAACTGCTCCAGCAGTGCGGCCGGCGCCAGCGAGTTGTACTTGAGGTACGACTCGTCGAACCGCAAGAGGAAGCGCGGCAGGAACTCGCCGTCGATCTCCTCCTCGTCGAAGTCGAGCACGAGGTGGCAGTGCTCGAGCAGCAGCCGCTTCCACGCGTCGTTGTCCACGAACGCGACCAGACTCAGCAGCTCGAGCGCCTCCCGCAGTCTGGCCACCTCGCCGACCGGCGCCGCGCTCGGCAGCCGCACCGTGACCCACCAGTAGTCGCCCAGCGCCGACAGCTCGGAGAACTTGCCCTCGATGCCCACGCGGCCGCGCAGCAGCGCGCACCACGGCAGCAGGAACTCCCAGCGCTCCAGGAACAGCTCGCCCTCGCTGGGCGGCAGCGCCATCATATTGGCCAAAGCGATTGTGAAAAGTTCATTGAAAGTTATTCACAGGTGCCCATTGAGTATTTTAGCCAATCAAAGATAAGTTGAGACCGTCGAAGTGAGCTGAAGTTCAGTTGACGCGTCCAGCATGACTGACAGCATCATGCATTGCATGACGCCGTCGATGCCGTTTGCATGATCATCGAGTTGCATGTGTTTATTTACAAGTCATTATGGTATCTGCGCACTTGCTGCTGTGGACCCGAGGACGCCCACTCGCGGACAAGCCAACGGCCTCGATCGACTGCCTGCCTGTGCGACTTCCGATGGCGCACCGCAGCGGGATCGAGCGAGGCCCTTTCGTCCCGTCAGAACACGAGTGGACATTCCGTGAGGATCAAGCGAACGGCGGCAGGTCCATGGGGATCAGCGGTATCTGGAGGTCGCTGTCGGTC
The DNA here is from genome assembly GCA_023338125.1 of Phytopythium aichiense. Lineage (NCBI taxonomy): Eukaryota > Oomycota > Peronosporomycetes > Pythiales > Pythiaceae > Phytopythium > Phytopythium aichiense. The sequence goes on along the minus strand of JAADYH010000065.1, from coordinate 12,129 downwards.
TCGGTGGCTGCGAGTTCTTGGCGGGGGAACAAGGCCAGCGCGGTCATCGGGTCGCGGTCGGTGAGCACCGTGTGCAGGCGGACGAACGCCGGGTTGGTCGCCGCGGGCATCAAGAACCAGTGCAGCGTCTCGGCCTTCTTAGCAGCAGCGGCGGCGGTCTCCTCCTCCGCGTGCAGCGACTTGGCCCACGCGAGCTTGGCCTCGAGCTCCTTCTGCTTCTCGAGCGCCTCGAGCTTGGCCTTCTCGGCGCCGACACGGATGCTCGGCTCGTCCACTTCGTTGAAGAAGGTCTCCATCGTGCGGTATGCGGGCGTCTCGACCGACTGCGCGCGGTTCGTCTCGAAGCGGTGCGCAATGTCCCTGACGTTGGCCGAGGGCGTCGTCTCGAGCACAGCGTTGGCTGTCACCTGCACCTGCTTCGGGGTCGCGGGGTCGACCACTGGTGTTGCCGGAGCTGGCGTCGCTGGCGTGCTCGACGCGCTTCCCTGGCTGCTGTTGCGGCGGAATCGTGGAGGTGTCGCGGCGCTCACGTGGGTCGGGGTTGGCGCCGAGTCGACGCCCGAGCTCTGGCGAGAAAGACTGGCAGCCTCGAACCGGTGAGCCATGCTCTTGACGTTGAAGACCTCTTCCTCCCCCGCCTTCTCTTCGTTGCTGATGGCAGCGACGTGACCATCCTTCGCTGAGGAAACGCTCGTTCGACGGAGCTGGCTATGAGCAGCACTGAGCGTCACTTCCGCTGTTGACGACCGGCGAGCGGGAGCTGCCGCGTTCTGCGGAGACGGAGGGATGCGCGACTCGAACTGCTGCGCCACATCCTTGACGTGGAACTCCGCTGACGACATCTCGCCGTAGTGGCTCGACGCGTCAGACTGGGAGCGAGTGACGAAGCGCGGCGGGCGGTCCGAGCTCGCGGAAGTGGTGCGTGAGAGCGACGGCGGCGCCGCCGAGCCGCTGACGCTGGATCGATCACTGCTGTTGGAGATGCTGCGAGTGAGACGAGTCCGCACTGCTTCGATGCGCTCGCTGGCGCCGGAGCTGCTGCGAGAGAGCGAGACGGGAGTCAGGTCGCGCGTGAGCGAGCTACGCGCCTCGAGCTGATGCGCTAAGTCGCGAACATGAAGAACGTGCTCCTCCTCGACCGCTTCACTAACGGAAGCTGTTTCCGCAACGGCAGCAACAGATTCGACCGTCGTCTTCTTCTTGGCGACCTTCTCCTCCTCCAAGCGGCGCACCTCCACCTTCTGCTGCTCTGTCACCGCCTCGTACTTCTGCTTCTCGGCGCCGACACGGATGCTGGGCTCCTCGATCGTGGGGAAGAATGTACGCACTGTGCGGAACGACAAGTTGTCCAGTGACTGCTCGGGCTTCTTTTCAAAGCGGCTCACCATGTTCTTGACGGGTGTGACCGTCGACGTGTCAATGGTGGTCTCCATCTCCTTCGACTCTTCAGCAGGCTTCTCGACAGGAGCGAGGCTGGCAAGAGGTAGCGCCTTCGATGACATCGCGTCTTCAACCGCTTTAGGCAACGGCTTCGCGGTCTTCAGCACAGTCGGGCTGGCCTTTGTCGGTGTTGCTTCGCCTTCAGCCACGGACTTGAGCGCCGAGTCGTACTTCTCCTTCTCCTGGTCCACATGGATGCTGCGCTCCTTCTCGTCGAAGAACGTGCGCACCGTGCGGATCTTGAGGTTGTCGAGTGAGCTGTGCTGCGGCGACTCGAACCGGTGGACGATGTGCTTCACTGGTGAGTTGCCCTCCAGATCAAGCTTCGCCGCAGACTCGGTCCGGTGGGTCTCCGCCTTCTCCTCATGGGGGCTTTCCAAGCGAGTGACAGCGCCGTGAACAGGCGACGGCGACTCAAGTTCGAGTTTAGCAGCAGATTCGGTACGGTGTGCTCCGAGCCGCTTCTTGGGCATGCTACTCGACACCTTGTTGGCAAACCGAGAGATCATCGAGCGCACGGGCGATCGGAACGCGCGCGACTTCTTCTTCTTGGACCCATCGCTGCCGTCCACGCTGTCATTGTCATCGCTTCGCCAGCCTTCTTCGTCACTGCTCACGCTCCGAGAGGACGACGGGACGTCAGCGATCGCGCTCGGCTCATCGTCAAGAGCGACAGTGGACAGCTCGGCTGTCTGGCTCGGCTGGTCCGGAGCGTCGCTCGACTCTGTCTCGATCACAACGCTTTCGACCGAAGCGGCAGCAGCGGACGTGACAACAGCACCAGTTACCGGCTTGACCTCAGCCGACTCTGGAGCAACGACAGCCTCCGCTTTCTCAACAACAGAATCCGCGTCGACTTGGTTCTCGGCAGTGTTGGATGCGCGCTCGAGATTGTCCTTGTCGCCAATTGCTTCAGCTTGATCTTCAGTCTCGTGCTGCGCCGCATCGGATGTCTGTGCCAGTTCGACTTCAGCAGCACTGTCAGAGGAAGCACCCGCCACGACTTCGAGGAGTTCACCACTGTGCTCCAACGAGGTGATGTCTTCCTGGTGGACCGCTTCCACGCTATCAGTATCAACAGGCGCGATCGCCGCGGCGATGAGAGCAGCCTCTTCGACTGCCTTGGCACTAATCGCGCGAGGCGCCAACGATTCAGCCAGAACAGCATCGTCGACGCTAGCGACCACCTCTGCGATGATACGCTCTACAACAGCGTTCGCAACGACCTCCGCAACTTCTCTTGCCAACGAATCCTCCGTCGCCACATTTGAGGCTTCGGTAACAGTGTCGGCTGCCGTGGTCTCTTGGATCTCGGTCAAAGTCTCCTCCTCAGTCCCTGACTGTTCACCCACCTCAGCCTCGATAGCAACTTCGTCGACGACAACCTTCTCGGTAACGACCTCCTCGGCAGTTGCCGACTCCACCGCGGCATCCTCGATCACAGCCGCCTTAGCCCCAATCTTCTCGGCAACTTCCTCTTCGGTTGTCGCCGCGGTCTCCTCGGTGGTAAAGCCCAAGGGTGTAGCATCCTTGGTCGCAGCCTCCTCTTCCACGACCTCCTCGCTCGCGACCTCCTCCGCCTTTACCACTTCGGTAGTTGTTGACTCCACTACCGTTGCATCGATTGACGTCGTCTCCGTCATCGTCGCCTTGGTCTCCGTCGTCTCGATCGCTGTCACGGTCGTCTCGCTTGCCGTCTCCTCGGTGGTACTAGCGTTCGACGAACTCACCACAACTTGTTCAGCATCCGTGTCATGCTCCTCCTCAGCCTCTGCACTCTGCGCCGCAGTTGCGGTGGCGTCCGTGGCCTCCACGTCGACAACCACCGGCGCCACGTCGTCCTCGGCGTCCTCGCTCTGATCGCTCGCCGCGACCACGTCCGCGACGATCTCGCCCACCACGACCGCTACCTCCGCCTCCTTGAGTGGTTCCACCGGCTCCTCCTCGAGGTCGCGCGTCTGCTGGGCGTCCTCCCCCTCCTCCTCCGCCTCGGGCTGCACGCTCACGTCGACTTGCAGCTCACGCGCTTGCTGCTGCTCCTTGGCGTCCACGGCATCCACAGCGGGCGATATCCCCACCGCCGACTCCATCGTGCCGTTTGGTTCGCGCAACGCTCGCAATGGGTTCGAAGCGCTGGCGACAAGTGCCGAGTGCGTTGGTACTCGCCGGCTGCGGTGCACAGAGTCGGTGCGCGGAATCGCCTCTGCCCGTCAACACCGACGGGAGGAAGCAGCTCGAGCACTCGCGGGGCTGCAGGTATCGGATGGGTCGAGACGGACGCGTCGCTTGCTTCCGTTGCGGTTCTGGCGGGCGATCGCCACTGGCAGGAGCGAGGTGGCGCCGCGTGTTGACGCACCCGGTCGAGGCTCTGCGCTTCTGCCCGCTCCTCAGTCCGAGACAGAGATGATTGAGCTCCCCCCATCCCGCGTGCACGACCACACGACGACGGATGTGAGGTTGATAGCCATCCAACCGGTTCGATACCGGTATACCGGTCGAGTCAAGTTGAAGGCGGATGCAGCTTCCGACATGAATGACACATTCACTGGTCTCCATAGCGACGGACGTCCAGACGCCCGCCCATTAACTGGAGGGCGGCTGCGCTGCTGCCGCAGATTGCTGGGTAGATACGATGAGCAATTGCGTCGTTGGTAGCTGGCAATAGCAAGCACGCGGAGGAAGACTAGCGTCAATTGAAGACCGCCGCGTCCGCACTGGGAGATTTGTCGGCAACAGGCACGCCACGCACTCGGCTACGAACACTCGCAGCAACGAAACTGAAGACGGTGGACAGAGCAAGTGGCCTAGAAATGTAAGCAAGGGTTGCATTGAAAGTCTGCTAGTCGCCAAATCTCTCAGCTCATTCGACTGCTTGAAGACCATGGAAATACCATAGTTGTCACGTGCGGCAGTTCCATCCGTGGTGACCACTCACTCAGCGTGACGAATGTGGAGCAAGCCAAGCAACGATGTCTCAGACGTTGACCACGAACATCCGGTGCCGAGCACTCTCCGCCGCGGAGGCGAAAATGGTCGACAGGACGAGTTGGTCCAGCGCAATTGGAGGCCGCAGTGCAGTCGAGGGTGGAACCAACAGGGCTGTCCACCTTTGCGCGTTTCGGATCAGGCTCTTGACAAGTGTGTCGCGGACACGCAACGCTTAGAAACGCCAGTCAAGACGCGAGCGGGAGCTTGGCGCGCGCAATCGGGAGCGGTTGATTGTGGGCGTGGGCAGCGATGCGCCGTGTGTGCTCCGCGAACTGTTTGGGGGCAGTCAGCTCGATGCGCTCAAGGACGCTGTTCACGCCGAGCGTGTAGATGAGGTCAACGAGAGCATTCAAGATGTCGTCCAACCGGTCTGGCGTCGCTGGCACGTCGAAGTCCACAGCGTACAATGCGATTGCTTGAGCGTCCGGGAAAGAAGTGTCGACTGCCCGATCTCGCGAACTGGCAGATCGTCAAAGTAGCAGTCCAACATAGCGAGCTGCATGTTGTTCGCGCGGTATCCTTGGAGAAAAGACGCCGAGTTGACCGTGGTCGCGGTTCCAATCGTCAGCGAGGTCAAGTTCGGGCAGGACTGGAGGATACCGCCAATGAGAAGAGGCTCGCTGGAGGTCATATCGAGCCATAGAGTCATCAGCGGCTCTCCTACCAGCTCCAGGAACCGAGGAAGACCCGTGGTATCACGGCCTCCTCGGCAAAGACCATTTTCAAGCTGGAGATTCCCTTTGCCTCTTGGAAGGGGGAGTCTTCGTCCTCGACTGGTTCAATATGGCTCCTCTCGACTTCTCACACGCCGTATCCGGGTATGAGAGCACGAACAAGATCGTCACCTCCATCGTTTCCAAGCACTTAGACCCCGCTGACGTCATGTTCGAGTTGCCAGCACGCAGACTCGGGCAGGATATCGTCGGATGGTTCTATTTCGAGCAGTGTGACCAACGTTCCCCGACGAATCACGGCGTTGCTCGAGTTACATCCATCCGAGGCACTTGGTGAGCGCTCCGTCTCCCGATCCAGGCCAAATACAAATTCAGCCGGATCTTCAGACGCGATCACTGCCGCAATAGCCTCTGCGTCTGCAACGGACATGAACAGGCCCTCGAGCTCGATCCAGGAAAGCGAGGATCGAGCGCGCGCGCATTTCGAAAAGAGACCGTACCTCAGACACTTCCATGTTCGCTGCTGCGAGTCTGGCGAGTTGTTCATTCAGTAGGTCGACAGTGACAGCTCTTCTGTTGTCCGAGTTTCGGCGATGGCAGTGGCAATGCGGACAACCTTCGCAGTATTTGGTCCCTGCAGCTCGATTCTGCCGATCTTGGCCACACTCTCGGTTTTGCACCCTCTTGCGCAGAGCATCCGCTCAAGCAGCTTCGAAAGCGTCCGCGTGGCGAGTGCATCGTCGAACTCGAAGAATTGGTTGAGTTGGCAACCTACAGACAGTGTTTGGATCTCGAGTCCTCTTCCGCAAGTCACAGTCTCTCCGATTGTATCGATCGCCACGGGCATCAAATCGACATCTTTAAAGCGGATCGTCACTGGCCCTAGTTGATGACCAAGCTCCAAGTCGCTGCCGCCAGTGATAAAGCGGAAGAATCGGTCTTCAGTCAAAGAGGCAAGCCCTCAAAGCAAACGGCAGAATTGATCAAGCAGTGACGCGACGACTTCGTTGAGGCACTCAACGTGGACACTCACTCCTTCTGGGATCTTGAGTCTGCCAGCAGGAGTAGAATTGCAGGCACCGCAGGAAATGATCTTCCGGATAGCAACCAGGAATTCGCTGCCTAGAGAACTCTTTGGTGCAGAGAAGACCTCTGTCAGCATCTTGACCTGCCAGTCGTGCTCGTCCGCCTCTTCGAAGTGCACGATCAAGTCGACTCGCGCCAGCTCCAGGTCGTCTGCTCGGAATCGAACGCCATCATTCGACAATTGGAGGTTGCAGTGCATGTAGAGCGCGCGAACCCACGCGTAGCGGTCGACTTGAGCTAGCAGCGACAAGATAACCAGTGCATCGCGGATCGCACGGACCGGGACGTCCTCCACCTCCTCCCTCGTTCGCGGCACCCTCAACTGTAGCACGAACCCCTCAATGTCTTGAACACGCTTCGCGCTACGTGCTGGCGTGAAGCGGCCACGCACAGACGCGCACCAAGGTCTCAGGAAGGCCCAGCAGTCGTTGAACGCCTGCATTTGGTCTGGGATTGTGGTGAGAAGGCGCGGGGCTGCGAGTCGAAAGGCGAACTGAAGGGTCGAGGCGTGCTCCACAAAAGATCCTTTGATTTGAGTGCTCTGGGTGAAATCATTAGACAATTGCTGCATCAACGATGACTTCACATTGAATTGAGCAGCGTGGCTTAGACGTGGGTCACATACACTCGACGGCGAACGCTGTCTGCGGCGAAGTCGAAGATGATGGACACTGTGTACTGGTCCAACGCGACTGGAACAAACGAAGATGAAGGTTCGCGCGAAGCTGAGTGAAGCGCCGGATCTCGCCTGGCGCGCTTTCGATACTGCTGCCCACAGCCACGGCATAGGTTGAATACGCTGAGAAATGCCAGTCGGCACTGGAGAGGGAACCCACTTCGCACATCCGGAAGGGGCTCATTGTGAAACCATGTCGCCAACGCTCGACTTGGCTCCATCAATCGCCGAGGCGCCATGATCTCAACGTATTGGAGCGTCCGATTCACCAGGAGCATGTTACGCACAGCAGTGAGCACGTTCGAGAGTTCTTCCAACCGCTCCGCTGTCAGCCTGTGCCGAAAGTCGACAGCGTACAACATAAAACGCTTGAGAGTCTGTCCCAGGAGCGAGGTCGAGTCGGACACTTCGCGAACAATCGCGGGAAGGTCATCGAAGAAGCAGTCAAACGATACGATTCGCATGCTGGTCGCGCGATAAGCTTCAAGAAATGAGGCAGCACTCACTCTGATCTGGATGCCGGCCATCAACGACGTCAAATTGGGGCAATATGACAGCACATCGCCGAGAAGTATGGTCTCGCCCGAGGGTATGTGGAGGCTCAAGCTCGTCAGTGACGCTCCAACCAGCTCGAGAAGGCGAGGAACACCTGCTGTCGCCCCCGCGTCTCGATAGAATGTCATTTCCAAATCGGAGATACCTGCTGACGGATGTTGCCGATCAGGCTCGCCACCGACTGGGATAACTTCATATCTATCCACGTCGCAAACGCCGTAGCCTGGTATGAGCACGCGAACGATTCGGTCGTTGTTCGGGTTGGCACCGTGATCTTCAAGCACTTGGACGCCCTAGACATCCGTTTTCAGCTCCCACCACGCAGAAGCACGCCGAAATCTCTCGTGAGGGTCTGTTGCTCGCATTGTCATCAACGATCCTTGAGCGATCATCACATTGCTCCAGGAGATCTCACCAGACGCATTGATCGGAGGTCCAGCCAACTCATGCTGGCCGAAGACGTGCTTGGCTGGGTCGTGAGCTGCGAGAACCGCTGCAACCACCTCGGCGTCTGCCTCTGAGATATTGAGACCCCTCAGGTGGACGCGAGAAATGGACGACCGAGCGCACGCCCTTTTCGAGAAGAGACCATACGCGAGGCACTCCCACACGCGTTGCTGATCGGCTGGTGTCATCTCGAACTGGAGAAACGACAACAAGAGATCTTGGGTTGTGCGCGCCTCGGAAAGAGCAGAGGAAACTCGTCCGATCTGATGCTCGTTTGTCGTCACCAGATCGACGTGGCGAGTTAAACAGCCCGAAGCGCACAGCATACGCTCGAGCATCCTTCCAATGATCTGCGATTCTCGCGCCGTGTCCGTCACGTATCCTTGTTGAAGGCGAGTGCTCGAAGACAACGAAGAGATCACGATTCTGCTCCCCCATGCCATCACCTTCTCAATCGCATTGACTACCTTGGGGGTCAGTAATGGGTCTTGCAAGCGGACCACCAACGGCTCCAGGCGATACCCGCACATCAACGAGCGATCCCCCATAGCAAAGCAGAGGAATCGGTTTTCAGCGGAGCGAAATTCTCCAAGCGCACCACAGAATCGCTTCAGCAGCGCATCGAGGCCATAGTGATCGTCAAAGTATCCGACGAAGACACTGATGCCGATTGGGACGATCAGTTGGTTGCTGCGGAGCGAATCCCGGGGGCCACGGGCGAGGATCTGTCGGATTAGCGACCTGAAACGCGCCGCTCGAAGAAGGCTCGGGCAAGGTGAAGAATGCCAAGAGCATCTTGATCTGCCAGTCGTCGTCGCCATCGACGGTCTCTAGGTGCACGATCAAGTCGAGTCTGGCCGTCACCATGTCGGGCGCCTTCATCCGCGCGTCGCCGCGGTTGATTTCCACCTCGCATTGCGTAAAGAGCGCGTGCGACCATGCGAAGGGATCGACCTGAGCGACCAGCGAGAGCAGGAGAAGCGACTCGCACAAGCTGCGGATGGTTTCGGGTCGCGCCTCGTCTTTCGCCTTGGGCAACTTGACGTACAGCACGAACTCGTCGTCTGCGGCGTAGTCGTCGAGCCCCAGGGCAAGCCGCCCGCGCAACGGAGCGCACCATGGGCGAAGGAACGCCCAACGGTCGGTGAACGCCTCCATGTTGTTGGAGATTTTTTCGTCAAAGATCTGCTGGTCAAAACCAGAAAAGTTAGATGTGGACATGCTCCATAAAAGAAGCACTTCAGCTTGGGCAATGATCCATGGCACAAACCGCCAGGATGTCAGCGCTCTTGTGACCACTGGCGAGCAATGCATTGAAGGGCTAAAAACTCGTAGTGCATCGCCAACAAGAGGAGGAGAGGCTGGGCGTTGTGGTGGTGTCCATTTGATTCGAATCTAGGCGAAAGTTCTGTGCGATGGCGACTCGTATCGCGGAGGGGACAGCGCTGGGTCAGCGAGAAACTCGACCGGCAATGTGTCGACATCTCCACGTTCGCCAGCCGCTTGTCTACCTTCTGCGTGCTCTTCGCGCTGGACGCGCTTCAATACGTAGTTGTACCACCAGGTCAACGCGATGCCAATAATCGGCAACGGAGCGTAGACGATGTGCTTGGTGCTTGTAAATCCGTTGGGCCAAATGAGCACCACCACTTGCGCGATGGTCAGAAAGACAGTATTGGCCATCACTGCTCCGGCTCGTTCACGCCAAATAAACACCACGACTGCGATTCCGAACAGCGACAGCATGGCGAAGATGAAGGTCCAACCGTTGAAGTACACATCGCCATCAGTCTCCTCGCGGGGTTCGTCGGCCATGGCGTGGATTGTGAGGTATATGTCTGCCGCCACGATCTCGACCAGCAGTGCAGCAAGCAAGTTGAGAAAGGTGATGATGATCTTGAGACCCAGCAAGAGCGTTGACGGAGCCGCCATGACACCCTCCGTTGGCGTTAGTCTTGGCGCGTCTGGATCAGAGGAGATTGGAAACTGCGAAGGCTCCAGGACTGAGACCACGCCCCGAACTAAGCCGTAAAAAAATATCCAATGCACTTCGTGTGATAAACGTGAAGGGTTCATCCTTCTTCGAAGTCCGAGGTTCATCCCACTGATTACCACGGTCATAATGTAGCCATTGGACCAGTGGATTTCTTTCGCTACACACGATCAGCAGTGACATCATCCTTCTGGGCTGCAGGCTGTGGATGTTCTGCACGGGAGAGGCTCAGCGTGGGGTGTTCGACGCGCAAGACTCCCATGACTCCTCCATGGTACGCCGTTCCGCTGTTATCGGCGGTGAACAGCTCCGTCATCAACGTCGCCTCGGCGCGTGACGGGTGCTCGCGCTTCAGCAATGAACGGTGGTACACGCTGAGACCGCAGCCGACCAGCGGCGGCACCAACGCGAGCAAGGCGATCAAGGCCTTAATTTCACCGACAGCAGCGGTCACGACGACGACGATTGCGGTGAGGAAGAAGTACACCGCGTTCTTGCCGGGTGTCATGCAACTGCGCGCACACCACATCTCGATCGCGAACACCAGTCCACCCAACGCGCCGACGCAGAGCAGAGCCACGAGGATCGCGGTGCCTCCATTCCCGCTTCCGCGACTGGCTTGATCGTCCCCGAAGATACTGATGGAGTCGCTGTCGCTGTCGCGAAGAGAAGCGAGTTCTGCAATAGCCGCGAAGCCCACCTCGGACGCAGCGACCACGTCAAGGGCACAAATCGCAGCTTTCAGGCGCAGGTGGTGCGGCGCAGAGGCTGGCATCGGTCGTGTGAGATTGTTCGTCTTCTCCCGGGCGAGTCGATGAATGACATGGCGAAGCTGGAGGTGGTGCGCGGCAGATTTGTTTGCTAGTCGATTGAGTGCAAACTGGATACATCCGACAGTGGATGCATGACTCACGGCAATAAATCCAATATCCTGTCAAAATACATCGTTTCCAGCGAGGTACAATCTTCATTTACTTTGCTGAAGAGAGTGATATATCATAACCTTACGAAATCTATATTGCATTGATTGTAATCCTTGAAGTTGCTGCGATGCTTGCCTGCCAAATCAGACTGTGGTGGTCGAGTCTGGAGTGCAGAGTCCATCTTGTTTGAATGCATTCTGTGCTGCAAGGTTCCACTCGCGCATAGTGGGTGTCAATGGCTGCGTCATGCGGTTGCAGCGGCGCAGTGCATTGAAGCCCAAAGGACCGACGCACAACGAATTCAGTGTTTCCATTGACTGGGCGATTGAGGGCTCACTTGCGAGCGATCACGCCGGCGACAGGAGTCGCTCGCCATGGTACGATGCCACCACGCTGCTGTCCTCATCGGTCTCACACTCTGGAATGCTGTCGTTCGTTGGGTCTCCAGGCGTTCCCTCGACAGCTGATCGCTCTCTTCGTAGAGCCATCAGCTTCTTTGCGCTGAGTGCGATGCAAATCACCGGCGGGAGCAGGACGATCACCATGGAGCTTCCAACGAGTACGAGGAACGCAACGCCGCCTGCAGTCACGATGCCAGAGTACACGACGCTCGAAACCGCCACAGGAGCGCTCCGAACGCACGCTGTCGCCGCAAAGACCACCCCCGCCGCCGTGAGGATTCCGAGAGTGATAGCGACGACACCTAAGCTTGTGTCGTTGACATCGTCGTCATCTATCGAGTCGGTGCTGCTGATGTCCGCTTCACGTAGTATAATCACCGTGGCGAGGAGCAGACCCAGCAAGATGGCGGTTACCAGGTTGCAGCAGCAGAGAAGGCCTTGGGCCACGCGCGGCGCAGCCCGTTCGGCGGGTTCGGCGGGCATCGGCTTGCTGTCCGTGAGCGAAGAAGTTGAGTAATGGGGCGGCACTCGATGGCGGATAGTCCGCAAAGCCTGTGTTCTCGGACAGCCAGCGCGGAGCTTTGCGGTCACAGCACTTCAATGGATGCATCGCACTGAAGATTCCAGCGAAATGGGTTCGCGCTCTTGCGCCACAAGTGATGGCGGTGCTGGAAATCAGTGGGACCTGAACACGAGACGGTGTCGCTTTGGCGGCGTGGGAGAACGCCGTGTGGGGTCGCAAGGCTACTAATTCGTTCACACAGACATGCGTCAACACCTGGGTGTTCACGGAGTGAGCATTGCCCCATCGCTGAATGGATCACCAGATGGAATCATTTCAGTTGCCCACTCGTTTGCTGATGCCGCTCGTCCACTGCCATGCGTTTATCTGATGACAAGCGTGCACTTCAACGCGGGTTGACTTTGGGGGGGGGGGGGGGGGGGG
>JAADYH010000649.1:0-16730 GCA_023338125.1 Phytopythium aichiense | reverse complement strand
GGCACTAACAATTTCCTCACTCACACACTCACCGACACTCGACGCCCAACCCAAGCAACCCAATGGAGACCTACAAGACCAGGAACGGGAGCCTAGACGGTCTCGATGGTCTCGTACGTGTGGCGCCGCCGCCAGCGCTCGAAGACGATGCTGACGATCATCATGGACCCGAGGCAGGCGACTGCGACTGCGAGCCCGGCGGCGGCCAGCGTGCCGTCGTTCACGACACCCGCGCCGAGATTGTGCACGGCCACGTCCATGGCAGTCGTCGGGCCCTCAACGAGGTGCGCCGAGCCGCCAAAGTCGCACGTCGCGCCGTTCTCGCGATGCTGGTGCCAGTACTCGTTGTACGCCCAGTCGCACCGCTCCTCGAGCGTCGGGAACTTGTCCGCGAGCCCGGTGCAGTCGACGCCGTCGCCGCAGACGAAGCCCAAGCCGTTCTCAAGATCCCACGCGGGCACACCGCGCTTGGCACGGCACAAAAAGTCGCCCTTGTCCTCCTTCTCGCACGCCGAGAAGACCTCCTCGTGCGCGCGGTAGGCCGACACGTTCTTGGGGAAGACGCCCTGGCGCACCAGTGCCAAAAAGTCCCACTTGGAGTCGAACTCCGTCTTGAAGTTCCAGAAGTACCAGCCGTGGCCGTTCGCGAACGCGTTCAGCTTCTTCAGGTTCAGGTTGCGCGTGAACTCGAGGTCGTCCTGTGGCCGCCGGCCGATGGACGAGTCGCTCGTGACTGGGCACTTGCCGAACGACGGGCCGGACACGCCCGTGCCGTACGGACCCTGCAACGGCTTGGTCACGTCCAGCGGCGTGCCCGGGAAGCCCTCGCCGAGGTACGTGCTGTGCACGGGGCAGTCGACGAGCTTGCAGATCGTGTTGGGGAAGCCCGGCAGGTTGTCGTTGAAGCCGTTCAGCCACATGGCGCAGTTGTCCGTGCCGAGCGACCACTCACCGACGATGACGGGCATGACCGTGTTCTCCATGTCCGAAATTGTGTACTTCTGCTGACACGCGTTCGAGTACAGGTCCGCCTGCGTGCTCGGGCTCATCCACGCCTGGTAAATGTGCGTGTCGAGCGCGATGTCGGGGCACCCGCGCATGAACTGCGACCAGTACTGGACGCCGAAGCGGAACGAGTCGTGCAGCACGAATTTCCAGTGCGGCGCGAGCACCTTGACGCGCTTGTACGACTTCCAGTAGTAATCCTTGAGCACCTCCATTGGCGTGAGCTCCCACGGCTCGTTGGCCGGCTCGAGCCCCGCAATCGCCGGGTGACCCGCGTACCGCTCGACGATGCGCGTCACGGCCTCGACCGAATGGTTGAGGTTCTCGTAGTTGATGGACGTGTACGAGCTCGTCTCGGGGTCGAACTCGCCGACCCACTCGGCCGAGCGGATCATCCAGTGCTCGAACGTCGTGGCGCCGATCGGCTGCGTGCTCGCGGTCGACGTCCACTTGATGGCGGACGACTTGCCGCTGTTGTCGAAGCCGTTCTGCGAGCCGATGAGCCCGTGCACGTCCAGCAGCAGCTCGATGTTGTACTTGTGGGCCAGGTCGGCGACGCGGTCCAGCTCCTCGACCGACCCGTCCGTGCAGCCTGTGTAGGGCTCGTACGGGCGGAACATCCAGTCGCCAACGGGCACGCGCAGCGAGTTGACGCCGGCGTCCGCGAGCTCGGCCATGTCCTTCTCGGTGACCCAGCTGGCCCAATGGATGCGCAGCTGCCGGTTGGCCTCCTCCTTGCCGAGCGCCGTGCAGAACGAGTGCATGTCCATGGCCGTCTTCTCGGGCGCCTTGTCGCCGTAGCGCTCCTGCGTGCCGAGGAACTGGTAGAAGAGCGTGGGCGTGATCCACGGCTCGAGCACGAGCCAGCCGCCGAGGTTGGCGCCGCGCACTTGCTTGTTGAACGGGCTCGCGTGGGCGTCGCTCGAGCACGTGCGGTTCTCGTCGTTGGGCCGGAAGGCCTGGAAGGCGCCCGTGGCCGCCGCGAACCGAGGGTCCTCCTCGTGCTCCCAGTACCACTGCGCGTCCTTGTCGGCCGTCGCGGCCCCGGTTCCGGCCGCCGCCAGCGCCGTGAGCGCCAGCGCCGCCGTCAGTATGCAGCGCTTCCGAGACACCATGCTGAGCCCAGTGTAGAGCGATGCAGATGGAGGCTTGGCTTGGTCGTGGTGGTTGCTTGCCGCGCGCTGGAAATTTCAAAGTGGCAGTCTCGGGGCAGGGCCAAGACGCCCACCCCACCCCACCGCCCTACTCTGGGTGGCAGGGCAGGTTCAAGCGCACGAAGAGGGGGAGGGTGCCGATCCGCGGCCGCGCTCCTTCACAGCCGCCGCGGCCATGGTCCTCGAGAGGGAGATGGCTCCTCCAGCCGCCAGCTGAACCCGCGCTCCATTGCTCGTGGCATCGCGTCTCACATCATGCCGGGCGCCGAGCCAGAAAAAGACAACGGGACAAGAGGGGGATGCGGTGTGGCCCCCTTTTTTGTGGGGGCGTGCCCTCCCCCGAGGGTTGGCTCACCCCGCACAGCAATCGGGCGTCGGATGACTTGGCATTTGTATGGGATTGGATCGTTTGCGGGAGGCAGTGGCTTGAACGAAAACACGCACTTCCAGCAGTCGCTTGGGCTCTGTATACCGAGACGTTGAAGTTTTTTTTTGCAAGTGTTCTCCCGCCGGTGAGAACCTTGTGGAGCGGCTGCTCTGCGTCCAGAGGGAACTTCTCACGAGCGAAACACTTGGGTTCAGTATGGTCGAGCGGAGACCCCGCTCTGGGTTGGAGCAGCAAGGAGAAAAAAACACCGTAATGTTCGGTTGGGGCCAAATATATGAGCCACTCCAAAATGTTGCCGGACGGACGCCAGATTCAAGCGGGCCTGGATGTTCGCGTGGCGCTGGCTGGACACGTGCGCTCGCGATGATTTGCGGCTGTATCTGGATGCCGTGTGTGAGATAATAGCGGAGACCACGCACTGGATTTGCCGTGCCCTCGCGCTGGACTGACTGCTGTGTGCGGTGCGGTACATTGAGCGCGGGGAGGACTCTGGTTCGAGAATGGCTTGACGCTCTTCTCTCCCGCCGCCGCGAGGCTGCGATCTCCATCGCAAAATTGGCTATCCTTCTCGTGCAACTGCGTTCATGGAAATGGAAGCTAAACGCCGAACGTCCGACCAGCCGCCGCGGCATTTAACGTCAATGTCATGCTGCCCACGGGGCGGAACTGGCGTCGCAGGTCCATCTCCGGACAGCAGCACGATCGATGGACCGATCGACCGAGGCAAGACGCTCGGGGCAAGCCGTTCTAGATGCTCCGATGCAACCCGATGGATTTCGAGATGCCCGCCAAGCGACATTTACCAGTGGTGAAGGGTGGGTGGATCGGAGTGGGCTGCGTGGTCATGCAAATTTGAGGCATCTGCCATAATTGATTAATAGCTGTAGCTGCCCGCGTGTCCACGGTGCTGCTCGAGACCTTCAAGCGACTCACATCTCGTCTCAGAAGCCCGCCTTCACTTCGCCCCGCAAGATTTCGCCGCGGCAATGTCGCGTCGCGATAGACACGGGCTTTGCTTGGTGAATGCTTGAAATTTGGCCGAGGAGGATGCCGCCTTGTGCTCGATTTCTGCCAAAAAGACATGCAGCAAAAGCGCCAAAAGGCAGACAGAATTATGCGATTTGATTGGCTGAAAGGCAAGTCTCCGAAATGCGATTAAGCGCACATTGCACTTTGGGGGCTTGAAAGCTTTGTTTTTGCGCAGAGTTCCAGAGCAGGGCGGCAGCGCCGACAAGGTCCCCCGAAACCGCGATTCTCCAGAAATTCACAGCCGCTTTATCACATTGTCATAGGTTGTCGTGAAGCCGCTTGTTTCCGGTTGCAAGCCACTGGCCTCGCTCAAGGCGCTGCGCAACCCCCCTCATGGGTGGCACCGACTTCTGGTCCCGGGAGCCAGCGCCTTGATTTATTGCCGCCAGCTTGGACACTTTGTTGGATGGGCCGGGCTGAATATGATGGGCAATTGCAGATAACGCGCTGTTTTACAGCGCCACGCTCGCAGATTTACCCGTGCGAATATACTGTACCACCAGCAAACCAACACCAGCACCAACTTGGCCTCAGGGTGTCATGATGCTCGTCGAGAACCCGAAAGAGCCAACAGTGTCGTCGGAGTACAGTACGCGCAGGTGGACCCTGCCGCACCGGAGCGGATCGTCTGGTGCGAGGAAAGAGCGAACACGCAAGCTCGGCGGTCGGGGAGCGATGGACTGCAGCTTTCATCCTGGTCGCCATCATCGTTCAGCACCCGAACCATTCCAAGAAGGAGCCATTGCATCCTGTCGTCGCGAGTCGCAAACACCGACGGAGGCCTCGGGAACATGCGCGGCCCGCGCGAGGACGGCGCTCGTGTTTGTCAACATCGCATTTGCGAAATCACTTTTTTGTTCTTCATCATCATCATCATCATCATCCGCAACTCGCGATTTTGGCTGGCAAGTGGTGGATCGGAGCAGTCGGCACAGTCGCTCCTGGAAGATCAGGATCAGCCATCCGTCCTTTCCCTGCTGCCCGCCTCTGAAATGGATACATTTACCAAGAGTGACGGAGGCGCGCCAAATGACGCGATGGACGCCGCTGATTGGCTGCACCCCGAGCTTTGTCCATTTTGATTCGTCCATCCCCCCGGATCGGAATAAGAATGGAGCAAGGAGGCGCGGCTCGTGGTGGGCACCGAGACGCCCGCCACCACCCAAAGCCCACACGGGACCAGCACGACCCAAAAGGCAATTTTTCACCGCCCGTCCGTCCTCGCCGTTCAAGATTTACCAAGCAAAGTCAAGGATACCCCAGATGGATCAAAACTGCCAGTCAAGAGAAACGTCGGAAGTTCTTTTGGCGTCGACTGGGAGTTGTTCGGATCGAACGTTGTTCCTTTGCATGCACATGCAGCAGCGGACTGCCAGACACACGGGGCTCCGTGCACAACACCAAGACCTTGGAGGATGCACCATAGTGGAGTCCAGTGGATGGCATTTGTGCGGCTCGAATCACCGCGTGCAGCTGGCTTTTGTTGGGGGACATCCCCCCAGCACGGTCTGATTAGCCATTTTCTCTTCGTCATACAACTTTCAAGTGGTTGGTCGACCATGTTTTTGCGGCGGCCGTCACGTTCAAAAAGTGTAAAATCGCCCCACTTTCCTCTCGCTTGAACAAGGAAAACAACCCTGACACGAGCGCGTCAAAATGTCTACGACCAGTCGCCGCAAAGCAAATCATTCAGGATCGATCGCTCCAGCGTTTTGGCGCGGCAGCTGAGTCGCGGCGGAGCGGGAGCGCCCAACGCGCGTTTGAGCTGTGGCAAAGCAATGGCAGGCGCCGCCACGACACGATTGCGCGCACATCGATCACTTTGGGTGCTGCCAAATTATCCCGCCGACATACTGATAGTACCGGTATCTTCCTATGTGTCCACGTACAATATCTGCATCGAAAAAGATGAATATACGCACGGCAACATATCCGGACTTCAATCAATATAGTTTTAACACATATTATTGATTGCAAACAAAATACTACATTTAACAATATATTAATTAGATAACCTTATTAGGCTCGATACTACTTGTCACTTATCTGTGTCAAATTATAGTATCATTCTGAGTGTTTCTTATTCAATATTGCGGAGAAATGCTTTTTGGAGGGGACTGATTTGTGTGAGACCCGTGTTCGAAACTGCAATCCCCTATATCAAAGAATAACTGTAATTGAACAGACTCAAATACGCAATGTTGATTGGTTGATTGGTCGCGAGTAGGTTTGAAATACGGTTTGATTTCAAACTAAAAGTTGTATTTGAATATATTACAAACGAGGGTGTGATATCAAAACCTTTGAGAATGAGCTTTCGAACTGAGAAACATGTGGTTGACTTGCCAATTTGTGTCGACAGTTGAGTTTTGTTTGCGACGACAATTCTCCTGCTTTTTATCACGAAAATGGTCTGTGTTTTCGCCATGTTTTTACGGAGCGTCACTCTTTCGGAGTAGCTTCGGAGTGCCTTCGGAGTGACGTTGCAGATCCAAAATGCCTGCGCGGTGGGCGGCGGATGTCTCCGGCTGGACGGTGGGCGAAGCCGACTGGGCGACCGCGCTGTCGGTGCTGCCCGAGTCCGAGCAGCGGCTGGTGACGCGCTTCCTGTTCGTCAAGGACCAGCGGCTGGCGCTCGCGAGCCGCCTGCTGCAGCGCGCGCTGATCCGCGACCGCTTCGGCGTCCCGTGGAACCGCATCGACCTCGCGCGCACGCCCGAGGTGCGTCCGATGCGGATGGAACTGCCTGGCTCCTCTCCCCGTGCTAACACTTCGACGATCGCTACAGGGCAAGCCGTTCTGGCGGCGGCCGCGCGCAGGACATGGGGCGTCGCCCGCCTGGAACTTCAATGTGTCGCACCATGGGACGCTGGTCGCGATCGCCTGCGACGCGCGCGCGCTCGTGGGCGTGGACGTCGTGCGCGTCTCGGACCGCCCGCGCGGGAACAGCACGAGCGCCGACGAGTTCTTCCGCGCATTCGCGGACCACTTCACCGCCTCCGAGTGGGTGTACGTCCGCCAGTCTAGCGGTGGGGACGGCGAGGAGCGGTTCGCGCGCTTCTACCGGCTCTGGTCGCTCAAGGAGGCCTACATCAAGGCGGTCGGCATCGGCCTGGGCTTCTCGCTGCAGCGCGCTGAGTTTTTCCCCCAGGGTGAGGGCGACAGGTGGTGGCGCATGCGACTGGACGGACAAGTCGCGAGCGAGTGGGTGTTCGAGTGCGCCGAGATCGGCGGCGACCACCTCGTGAGCGTCGCGCTCGGACCCGTCGACGACATGTGGCGCTCTGGGGGCGGCGACGACGGAGAAGCGAGCTCCATTTTCCCAGTGCCGACGACAGAACTGCAGACTGGCAGCGGCGCCTGTCGAGACGATGGACCGAGCGAGTGGCGGATGCTGTCGCTGGCAGAGCTCACAGCGTTCGCGAGCTAAACAGCAAAACAAGTGAGATTGAGTGCCTTTCACTGTGCGCGTTGCGTTCCTATCCGGGCGCACTCGGCTCGAGCAACGCAACGCCAGAGACGCTCGTCCATGTCGACCGCCACGACCACCGCCACCATCGTCGTCTCCGTCGTCTCCGTCTTCTCCCATCGCGGCCTCACGCCTCCCCCCCGCCACCCGAGCTTACGACGTGGGGAAGAGCATCTTGCGCACGGTGGGCTTGAGGTCGTAGTAGACCTGGTCGAGGCGCGTGTCGAGCGTGTTGTCGCACACGATCTTGCCCTGCTTGGCGTAGAGGATCACGCCGCCGGCCTTGGCCGCGGGCACGAAGCCGTCCTCGTTGCGGTTGATCGAGACCTTGACCTTGCTCACGTCCTGGTTCGCCTCCTTCTTCATGATGGCAATGTACTTGTCCGTGGCCTCCTTGAGCACGCTCTCGGCCGCGCGCACGTCCTGCGCGCGCACGGCCACGATCACCTCGGGCTCGAAGATCTTGATGAGCCCCTGCACGATCAGGTCGCGCAGCAGCGCCTTGTTGCGCGCCTCGTCCGTCGTGTAGTTGCGCAGCTGGCCCTGGCCCTCGGCCACAAGCGTCTTGAGCAGTTCGTCGCGCGCGATCATCTTTTTCCGCCGCGACGCGCCGATCTCCGCCGATCGGGCACTGCGCACGGCCAGCAACACGTGAGCAAGGCTCCTAGCGGTCTACCGGCGGGGCGTACAGCGCTGCGGTCGGTCGGGAACACGTACATGCGCTTGTTGACCTCGCGCTCCTTCTCCTTGCGCGCGTACTCCTCCTGGATCTTGATCTTGGCGTTGTGCACCAGCATCTGCTTCTCCAAGTTGAAGTCGTGCTCCGTCTAGCCGCCGCGGACATCCATTCCATCGACACCGACACCGAAACCGACACGTCAGAGCCTGCGCTTCACGACGGCGAGTCGCATCACGACGACGACGGCTCGTCCCCTCCCACCTTGATGCGGATCTCGTTGGCCTTCTCCTGCGCCTCCTGCAGGATGAAGTTCACCATCTGCTTGATCTGGCGGTCGGCATCGGAGGCGTTCATCTTGGCTGGCGTCGTTCCTTCAATCCCCTTGGTCGTCTCCCGCGTGTCGGCGTCCCCTTCGAGCGAGCTTCCTCGGTGATTGAGTCTTGAGCCTGGAAGCTGCAAAGAAAGTCAACGAAAAAGATCGAGTTTGCGATTCGATTCTGAATTGACCGGCAGAAATGAATCGTATGCGACTCGTTTCTGAGTTGAGTTTCCTTTCTATATTTTATAAAATGCCGAAGGCTATGAAATATCTTGATGGGTGAAGCGAGCACCGTGGAATCAATCGGTCAATCGCATACTTCGTGCAAGGTAAACATCGCGAGGCGATGGCCATGATGCTGCGCCAGGCGATGACCCGCGCGGCGCTGCGGCGCGCGCCGAGGGCGACGGCGGCGACCGCTCGTGCGTTCCTGTCGACGAACCCGTCGGCAGAGAACAACGACTTCCTGAAGGGCTTCTCGGAGGAGCAGGCACAGCGCGCGCTGCAGCGGAGCGCCGAGATCCGCGCGCAGCACTTCGCCGCCAAGGACAGCTTCCCGGCCAGCAGGTGCGTCTTCCATGCCTAGTAGGAGTGTGTGAGGCCGCTCGCTCGCCTGGTCCTGATCTGACGCGGGCTCTGTCGGCGCGGGAGCAGCCAGGGCGAGCGGGAGATCGACGCGGACGAGGCGAACCGCAAGCGCGTCATCTACCGCAGCAAGCAGCGCGGGTGGCTCGAGGTGGACCTGCTGCTGGGCTCGTGGGCGAGCAAGCACGTCATGCAGCTGTCGGCCGAGGAGCTGCAGCAGTACGAGGACATCCTGAACGAGGAGACGATCGACATCTTCAACTATGTGTCGGGCAAGAGCCCGCTGCCCGAGCGCCTGGACACGCCCGTCATGAAGCGCCTGCAGGCGTACTGCTTCGACTCGCCGCTCGGTAAGGCCTCGGTCGAGGGCTTCGCGGCCAACAAGAAGTACATGAGCAACTGATCCGCCGGCGCGCAGAGGAGGCGCAGGCTAGCACGGGAAATGGGACGCTTGCTCTTGTCTGATGCTGTGTGCATGCACGAAGTGAGGTGGTTGTGTACGAGTTTTGCTTCTGCAGGTCGCTCTACCGGATCCTGCGACCTCGACTGCTCCAGCGCTCGATCTCTGCTGCTCGGGATGCAGTCGAGTGGCTCAGTCGATGATGGGAGCCGGCGGCGCTCGGTGGGGACGGCAGCGGTAGTACGGCGTGTCGTTGAGCAGGAGCGCGAGGCAGGCCAAGACGAACTTGGACTCCTCCGGCAGCAGCACGCGGCTCTCGTGGAAGCGCGTCAAGAGGCGGACGAGCAGGTGGAGGCCCACGGGGAGGCGCATGTCCCGCAGCATGGCGTTCTTGCTGTTGGTCTGCGGCATCACGTACCCGAAGCCCAGCAGCGTGTACTCGCTGCCGTAGTAGAACTCACGGCGCTGGATCTCGTCGACCAGGGCCTGTCGCTGCGGGTCGCGCTCACGGACACGCTTGTACGCGGCCACGGCCTCGTCGAGCGCCTTGATCTGCTCCAGGATGAAGACCATGAACTCGACCAGCTCGGGCTCGCTGAAGTTCGTGGGCTTGGGCACGCTCTTGGCTGTGTCCATCACGTAGATGGTGGCGCGCACAGTTTTCTGGTAGTACGACGGCAAGAGGTCGAGCAGGGACCTCCTCTTGTTGTAGAAGCGCTCGAACGTGGCAGATGGCGACAAGACTTCGGTCGCGTTCGACATGTTAGCCGAGCCCACGAGCGCGTCTGCGAACTCATCGGACTGCTGGTCGTACACGGAGTACCAGACCGTGGATGGCGACTGCAGACCGTGGCGCAGCGCCTCCCTCTCCATCATGAACGCCGTCTCGACCATTTCACGAAGCCCCGTCATGCGCACGGTTGTCGAGGACGAAAGGGATGTCGGTGCGTTTGGGTTGGCGAAGAAGGAGAAGACGGACAGGTTGGACAGCAGCGGCGTGTACACCGTCACTCCCGACTGCATGCGGCACGGCTCGAGCAGCTTGCATTCGGGGATCGCTCCGCGTGAAGAGAAGCCCGCCTCGAGCATGTCGTCGTCGTTGACGACCAGCAACTCCTTGTCGACGGCTGGGTATGCGTAGAAGTCAAGCAGCGCCGAGTAGATGGTGTCGTCGCCTTCAAAGGAGTACTCGGACGTGTCCCGCTGCTCAGTGTGCACAGTGGAGGGAGTGTCTTCAACTAGATACCGCCGGATTAGGTGCTTGCCGTCATCGGTGTGATACATCGGAGTCTTCACGATCTCATCCTCCGCCTCGGGTTCCTTCTCACTCTCCACGAGTTCATCCACCCCCTCGGGGTTCTTCTCGCTCTCCACGAGTTCGTCCGCCGCCTCACCTTGTTGGTCCCGCAGAGCATTCTTGAGGTACCTCGACACGTTGCGCTGGTACGCCTCGAACGACGGGAACAGGCGGCGTGAGTCGTTCTTCTGCATCACGAAGCGAGGAATGCCCGAGCTCAAGTGAAACTGGTTGAGCAGGACCGTCACGCGCTCCATCGTGTCGAGTGTCTGCTCGTCAATGAACGCTTCATTGCCGTCGAGCGAGTCGTCCGAGTCGGGCGGGATGGCCACGGCCCCCACGTCGTCACCGACGGCATTGGAGTCATTTGACATCTGACGCAGCCTCCGACGAAGCGGAAGGCTGCTGTCCCCGCCTCCATCTTTCTCGCGTTGCTCGCGCATGGTTTTCCTGAAGTAGGCGTTGTCGGTGCCCAAGCGCTTGAGGTGCGCTTGTTGCTTGTCCTCCTCATCTTTCTGCGCTTGCAGACTCGGCGGGAGCAGCGTCGTGGGCAACTCGAACTTGTCTCCCTCTCCGTCGTCGATCTCTTCCCGCTTCGTCCTCGCGGTGCTTTCTCGCGCGGTGATGACGCCTAGTGCGATATCCCGAACGACCGCGAGGTGCTCGCTCCATCGCCACGGGTAGCTAGGCGCAGGCACTGTCGGCTCGGGCAAGTCGTCGTTGGGCGTGTAGTACTCGTTGCCGTAGCCCCGGAACGGCTGGAAGCGCGTGCTGTAGATCTTGAAGAGCAGGCGGTGCCGGTCGCCGACCCACGCGTACGGCTTGACGTTCTTCTCGCGCGTGGTTTCTTTGTAGTCGGCGGCGGTGAGCTTGGGCCGCGAGAGGTTGTACTGCTCCATGAACATCTTGTGCAGCTCCAGGGCCGAGTACTTGGGCGGCACGATCTTACGGACCTCTCCTTCGATGTAGTTCGTGTACTTACGCTTGACGAGGCTCAGGACTCCCTTGACCGCGGCCGTGGCCGCCTCCATGATCAAGGGCGACTTCTTGAGCTGGTTGAGCATGCCCTTGCCGGCGTTCTTCGGGTTGGTCACCTTCTTCTTGCTCCCGTCCGCCATCCGCGTCCTGCCTACCGCGACCTTCCCCATCTCAACGTCTCGGACGAGGCTCTGCACCGTCTTCAAGGTGCGCGAGCCGTTCCTCGACAGCCGCCACATCTGCAGCGCGTTGCTCGTCCCCCGGTCCCGGTGGTGCGTTTCCTTGGACGCGTTCGCGAACTCCACGCGTCCGTCCGCCATCCTGGCGAAGCGGTTCTCATACCCATCCGGCCGGTCCACCGCCCACCAGTTCTTCGGGTCCGGCGTCGCCACCACGGCCGCACACGCCGTCGCCATCACCATCAGCGCCAAGAGAAGAGCAAACGCCCGTGGCATCTTGGCTCGGACCCGCCTCGAAGCTGGAGGCGCCGAGACCACGAGCCCAAGGCGTTAGGAGCACGTAGATTGGTCCCGAGGTCTCGTCGTCTTCTCCTCAAGGTGAGCGCTTGTCTGCAATTGCAGACATGGCGGCGGTGGCATGGGCGACTAAGACGAAAGGGTATTGAAAGGCAAATGGGTCGACGCGGACCAAAATGGGACCGTGCCAAGCATTTTGGTCGGCCCATTCTTGGATTTGCAGCGTGTGGGGGAAGCAGCCAGCACGCGCACACTGCATCCGTGAGACCGGGAGCCTGGACGAGATGCCGCCCGCCGCACCGCCGACGGCCAAGAAGGCGCCCGTGCGCATGAAGAACGTCTTCTCGCAGATGATGGCCGAGTGCCCGCAGGACGTGCGTGCTCGCTCGCTCGCTCGCTCGCTGTTCCCTGCCTCGTGGTCCGCCTCGGAGCTAACGACGGACGTGTGAATGGATGGCGGCGCGCGGCAGATCCACGTCTACGGCGCGTGCGTGGCCGGCATCCGGGGCAAGGTGGACCGCGGCGCGTGCGACCGCGAGTTCGCCAAGCTGCGCGCGTGCTTCCAGCACGCCCTGCGCACGCCCAAGTGATCCGCAGCCCATCGAGCAGCGCGGCATCCGCCCATTTTGGTCCGGGCCGGACCATTTTGGTCCGCAAGCGGCGGGCACCGTGCGCGCGAGAAATATACGTCCGCTTTTACCCAATCACAAGGCTCCTCGACACCAATTATCCACCAATCACGTCGCCTCGTTGGTTTCGTGTTTTGGCGCGTCGCTTCCGACCAAATTCCAACAACAGGGCGGCAAGACGCCGACGCGGGCCGGAGATGGCGCCTGGCGCCGCGTCGGACGCCGCCGGGCGAGCCGCGCGCCGGCTGTTCGTGGGTGACCGCATACACAGCGAGATGGCGCGCGTGTCCAGCTCCAGGACGGTGCCGCCCGCGTGCTTGAGCGACGAGCACAGCAGCAGCGGCGGCGGCGGCTGTTCGAGCGACGAAGACGCCGACGAGTCGTTGGCGGTGGCGGCCGTGGACGCCGCGTCGTTGGACGAGCAGATCCGTGCGCTGCGCGAGCGCGTGGCGCGGCTGGAGAGGGACGAGACGGACCACGACCTTGTGCTCGGCTGCGAGCAGCTGACGGCACGCAAGGAGCGCAGCGTGGCGCAGGCGTACGCCAACCACGCCATGAGCCAGCGCCGCGCGCGCGCCGTCTTCGAGCACGCGTGCGAGCGCGCCAGGGAGAGGTACGCGGCGCGGTGCGCGCGGCTGCAGCGAGCGATGGACGACGAGCTGGCGCGGGAGCTGCAGCGCCTCCAAAACGCCAAGGCGGGGGTGGCCGTGAGCAGTCGCCGGCGGCGCGGGGTGCGGCCGCCCTCTTCGTCCTCTTCTTCGTATGGCGAGCCAGCCAACGGACCAGCGACACCTTTGAACGCTGGGCTGTTGTCTCCGCCACTGTCGATGCCTTCTACGTTGGCGCCAACGGCACGGAGTGATGCGGGAGCGGACAACTGGTACTACTACGACGGCGCGTCGTTCCCGCTGCCGTCGTCTGATACCGACGGCATGCAGGACAGCGACGCGGACGACGCGGTGATGGACATGTCGCCCGCAGACTTGGCGCAGCGCGTGCGTTACGAGGAGAAGAAGCGGCTCGACGCGTTACTGGCGCGTCCGCGGGTGTTTGCGCCGCTGGACCAGAAGCTGACCAAGGCGGACGTGGACGCCGACTTGCTTGCCATCCAGCACACCGTGCCGCATCATGGTCAGAGCCGTAGCAGCCT
Organism: Phytopythium aichiense; assembly: GCA_023338125.1. NCBI lineage: Eukaryota > Oomycota > Peronosporomycetes > Pythiales > Pythiaceae > Phytopythium > Phytopythium aichiense. The sequence continues at coordinate 3,172 of JAADYH010000649.1, read as the reverse complement.
CCGTGAGGGTCGGAGCAGTTCCTGTAGGAGCACTAGTGGCCAAGCGCATTCAGGAGACAAGTCGGTCGAAGGGAGAGCGCCAGCGGCTGCTCACAGAAGACGGCGGCGAGTGATGACGCCTCGAAGCCTGAAGAGGACCCCGTCACAAGCAGCCGATTCAACACCAAAGAAGATCAGCACTGGTCTTCAGGCACCCTTTTCGAGCCCGCCGGCATCTTCGACCTCTGCGAGACTGCGCATCAACCCGCAGATGCTGTGCGAAGGACAGGAAGTCGCGGTGTACCGACGACGTCCGCTCGCATCGATCACATCAGCCGCTGGAGAAGATCACAAACAGGGAGCCGGCGCCTCTGAAATCGCCGACAGCTTCGATGTGCCCGACGGCAGGATGGAGTGCGAGCTGTCGGGCGTCATCGCGGCCGCGACGTCGACCCATGTGTTCGTGCTCAGCGTCTCGGGACGATTCGAACCCGTTTCAGTGGCGGAGTGGGCAGCCGGGCTCGTCGCCATACGTGCTGCCAACACAGGGGATGCCCAGCAGAGGAAACGCCGAGCTAAGTAGACGACGGCAGCGCCTGCTGCAGTATCTGGCCAACAGTAGAGACGACCTGTTCAATGCAGATCGGCCGTCGGCCAGTGGCAAGATCATGTAAGTACGCGCCGGGCTGCGGATTGACAATTTGCGTCATCGTACGTCACAGGGAGGATACTGGACGCGCTCACGGGTCGTCTACTACCTCCCATCCAACGTGTTCTATGCCTGCGGCTTGATGACCTCCTGCATGCCCATGTAGGGGCGTAGCACCTCGGGGATGACAACCGAGCCGTCAGCCTGCTGGTGCGTCTCGAGCAGGCTGATGATCAGGCGCGGCACGGCGCAGGCGGTGCCGTTCAGCGTGTGCGCGAACGCGGTCGGCTCATCCTTGCTCGGGCGGTGGCGGATGTTGAGGCGGCGCGCCTGGTAGTCCGTGCACATGGAGATGCTGGCCACTTCGCCGTACTCCTGGCGTCCGGGCATCCACGCGAGCACGTCGAACTTGCGGTACGCGGGGGCTCCGAGGTCCCCGGAGGCCATGTCGACGACCTGGAAATGCAGCCCGAGCTCCGAGCAGAGCTCGCGCTGGATGTTGACCATCTCGTGGAAGAAGCGCTCGGCCTGCGTCATGTCGGCGGCGAAGCCGAACATCTCGACCTTGGAGAACTGGTGGATGCGGTAGATGCCGCGCGTCTGCTTGCCGCCGTGGCCGATCTCGGTGCGGAAGCAGTGGCTGAAGCCCGCGAGGCGCATCGGCAGGTCGCGCGAGTCGAGGATCTCGTTGCTGTGCAGACTCGCGAGCGAGATCTCGGACGTGGCGGCCAGGCACAGGTCCGAGTTGGCGAGCGAGTAGATCTGCGTGGCCTCGCCGCGCGGCTGGAAGCCGCAGCCCTCCACCATCTTGTAGTGCGCCACGTCCGGCGGGAAGAGCACCGTAAACCCGCGCGCGCGCAGCTTGGAGAGCGTCCAGTGCACCAGCGCGAGCTCGAGCATGGCGCCTTCGTTGCAGAGCATCATGAACTTGGACCCGGCGATCTTGGCGGCCGCCGACATGTCGAGCAAGCGCAGGTCCGTCATGAGGTCGAAGTGGTCTTTGGGCTCGAACCCGTCGAACCGCGGCTTGTCGCCGTGCGCCGACACGACGACGGACGCGTCCTCGTCGCCGATCGGCGCGTCCGGATGCGTGTCATTCGGGATCTTGAGCGCCTCGAGCTCCAGCTGCGCGCGCACCGCCTCGAGCTCGTCCTCAGTCGCCGCGATCTGCTGCTTGAGCTGCTGCCCGTGCGCGCGCAGCGCCTCGAAGGCCTGCGCGTCGTCCTTCTTCCTGGCCGCGGCCTGCCCGAGCTGCTTGGCATGCGCGTTGCGCTCGGCGCGCAGCTGGTTCGCCTCGTGCTTGAGCCTGGACTGCCGCTGGTACAGCTCGGCCACGAGCCGCGGGTCGGCGTCGTTGAAGCGCTTGCGGCAGTTCTCCACCGCCGCGTCCACGTTGTCCACCAGCTTGCGGTAGTCCAGCCGCGCCTGCACGTGGCCGTGGATGTGCGCCGAGGGACTCTCCGCCTCGCCAAGGTCCGACGTCGTCGCGATGCTCCGGCGCGCCGGGCCACCCACCAGGAACATGGACAGCACGCGCGGCTGGTGATGGTGAGAGGCCGCCGAGCGTCCGCTGAGCGCGCGCACGAGCGAGAGACCGCGCCGCATGGCCGCCATGCTGCGCAGCTTCTGGCCAGAGGAGCGAATGATTGTGAGGCGCAGAGGTGACCGTCATAGATACGCAAAGTGCGCGGAAGTTGCCGTGCTAAGTTCGTTTTGTGTGGTAGACATCATGCTTGGAGATTGGGATGGACCGAAGGGGTTCTCTTAAGTGCGATTGCATTGAGAAAGTATGGTTTACAGATTATACCATTTGAAGTACGATTTGCATGGCTGAACCAGCGGAAGCACACCGTGACTGACATGAAACGAACATGCAGCGACTGTTTGTTTTGTTGGGTGGGGATGTCGGCTCGCTAGTGTTGCACATCGACCACGGAGCAGGAGTGTCGACATGAAAGCAGGCGAGCAGCGTTGGTATGTGCACCGGAAAATTGTAAAGAGCGCCGCGCATGGAGGAAGCGCAGCGGACTTCTGTGGGGTGCAGTCGGGTATGCAAAGCGATACACATCAAGCCTGGATGCACTGCGGAGGAGGAAGCGAGCGAAGAAGTGAGGCTGCACGAGCCATCATCGCCGATTTGGCGTGTGGACCACCTTTGCAGAACCACTGGTTCCCGGCGGTCCAGGCTAACTGATGATACCGGTACAAAACTGATCAAATAGGTATCGTGTTTCGCTTACCGGTATCCTGCTGGTCGAATCGTTCAATGTGGCGCACATCAAGTGAAGCCTGGACGTGGTGTCCAGGATGCCCACATCGCCAGGATGGCTTCCCATGCCGCGCTGCAGTCGGATGGATATGCCCAGGCCAGCAAGAAGCCCGCGATGACAGCGATGACAGAGGCGGTGGTGGCCGCTGATACCCACGTGTGTGAGGACGCAAGCTTCCCGGAGCGCTGGATCAGCTCCGGGTGGGTCAGCAGCGAGCGGCGACTGATTTTGTTGGCCTCGCTGATGGCGCGCTGCTCTCCATCCTCCTTGAGGT
>JAADYH010000648.1:0-16743 GCA_023338125.1 Phytopythium aichiense | reverse complement strand
TCCGAACGAAGGAGCAGCCGTCCAAGAAGGAGACGAAGGAGATCGCGGAGATGCGGAAGTTCCGGAATCCCAAGCTCGCGAGCAAGAAGGTCGTACTCAAGTGCACCCGGAACGTCTTGCGCTGTACCAACAGTCGATGCAAGGCAACCTTCTGGAACCGAGTCGTCAACGCCGCGAGGAACATGCTGGAGCTGCTGAGGAGCGGCCTGGAAGGGAAGCTCAGCGCAAGCAGGCTGAAGGCGTTCAAGCGGGACAGCCATTGAAGCAGCCGAAACAAGAACACGTGAGTGGAAAGACCGGCAATCATGCGTTGCAGGGAGACATCGCCACTCACGTTCAAGTGTGCCCAGTGACGACCCGACACTGAAACGAGGGGTCGACGCTGATTGGACGAGAACATTCCAGAAAACACTACTGCAGCAGACACAACACTTGTACGCCTGTTTAACTGTCTCTCACTGTACTTCAAAAATCTTTCCAAGTGAATTGACCATCACTCCATTCGCATCGCCAACACTGGTCGCCAATCCAAGAAAGTTCGACTCGACACGAGAGCACGAGGAAGGGAAGCAGCCATGGTCAATGCCGCCGCGGACGCCAAGAAGAAGTAAGATGTGTCTATATGTGTCTACGAGGCGCTTTCCCTGTCCGCGGACTCGTCTGTAGCGGTCTGTGGCGGGTTCTGACGTGCTCGGTGTCGGAAACAGCGAGGGCAACGAGTTCTTCAAGCGCCAGGACTACGCCAACGCCATCCAGAAGTACTCGGAGGCCATCGAGCTGGACGGGAACAACCACGTGTACTACTCGAACCGCAGGTGCGCCTCGCCTCCATCCCTCCGCACCAGTCTGGTAGGCGCACGGGTTACGCACAGGTTACTCATGGGGTTACCCATGAATGCGGAAAACAGCGCGGCGTACGCGGGCTGGGAGAAGTTCGAGGAGGCGGCGGCGGACGCGGCCAAGTGCATCCAGATCAAGCCCGACTTTGTCAAGGGTGAGTGTCCTGGGCTCTTGCTTGTGGAGGGAGCTCGCCTCTGTAGGAGACTAACAACTGCTCCGGTGCTGCCAGCCTACCACCGTCATGGCGTGGCCCTCAAGGCCCTGAAGAAGTACAGCGAGGCGCTGGCGACGCTGCGGGCCGGCCAGCGCGTGGACTTCGACAACCGCGACCTGAACAAGCTCATCCAGGAGATCGAGCCGCTGCAGGAGCGCGTAGAGCTGGCCAAGCGCGCCGGCATGAGCCAGGCCGAGCTCATGAAGGAGAAGGGCAACGACGCCTTCAAGGCCGCGCAGTTCGAGAAGGCCATCGAGCTCTACGGCGAGGCTATCGACGCGTGCGACAAGAAGGGCGGCGCCATCGCCATCGCCTGCTACAACAACCGCGCCGCGTGCTACCAGCAGCTGAGCAACTTCTCGAGCGTCATCGCTGACTGCACGCACGTGATCGAGTTCGATCCCGTGAACCAGAAGGCGCTTCTGCGCCGCGCGCTGGCGTACGAGGGCCTGGAGCGCTACCGTCTCGCCCTGCAGGACATCCGCGCGCTGCTGGCCATCAACCCCAACATTGACGTACGTGCCATTGACGTCTGGCATTGGGGAATCGGAGGTGGGGACCTGACGACAGTGTTTCTCGTGGTGGTGTGGCTCAACAGGTCGCCAACAAGGCGCAGCACCGCCTGGGCGAGTGCGTGCGCCGGCTGAAGGAGAACAACTAAGCCCGCACGCTAGAACGGAACGAGGCGCCGCTCCGGTAGCTGTAGAGGTCTCTCGACCTCCCCCCTCGGGTTTGTCCATCGTAGACCGGGGGAGGTCGCACCGCCGCGAATATACTGGCCGCATCGCGTCGCCAAGATGAAGTGGCTTTGCATTTAGTGTTGAGGAGAGTAGCGAAAGCTGGGTCGGTGGTCTTGCGCTTCGCCTCGGGACACACCAGCGGACGCGCTCGGCTGCAGCGACACAATCAGGTTGGTGCTTCCCCGCTCTCACTCGTCAGTGCCATTCACCTGCCTCACCGCTGCTTGTGCTTCCTAGTGATGTACGGCAGCTTCGTGAGACTGCCGTTCGCGTTGAGCCCTCCGTCGCTTCGCTCTAGCTCCTTGACCATCTGAAGGTACACGGGCGGTACGGGCTTGGCGATGGGCGGGCTCTTCGGTTGACGCGGAGGAACCACGGCGCGGCGATCTCCTGCGGCACCATGCGAGGTTGCTGGCTGCTGCTGCTGTGGATAGCTGTAAGTGTTCGCAGTGTGTCTCCCGTGGCTGCTGTTGTCCAGTCCAACCGCATGCATGTCGAGCAGAGACGAGTTGCTGGAGCTGTGCTCGATGGTGTGCTCTCCCAAGTCGTAGTCCTGAGCGAGGAGCGAGTCCAACGCCCGACGGAAACGCGCGTCCGGCCGGTCGAACGGGTCGAACCCGGCGCTGCGGAGCGAAGCTGGCGCGGGCACGCTCCGACTTCCTCTCTGCGCTGCAACATCTGCCGGCGACCCGCCATACTCCGGCAAGAGGAACTGCTCCTCCGACGGGGACGTCGCCAGCATTTGCTGCTGTTGCCGTATCTGAACTCGTCGACGCCATGACATGGCTAGGTCGTCGTCTGCGTCGATCACGCCGGGATCCCCAACCTCCGGACTCCGCTGTGGGAAGGCAAGGCTTCGGCAGTACTCGCTGAAGCTGTCGACTCTCTGTGGAAGGCGTTGCGAGTCATTCCCGGTGAAGCTTCGGGGATCGTGGTCAAGCGGCTGGCTGGCCGGCTTCTGTCGGAACGATGGGCGTTTGCGAGCGCGAGGAGTGGCGCTTCCTCCGTCACTCGAGCACGGGAACTCCGTCTGCGTGCTTCGGTGGACTGGCGACTTGCGCTGCTTCTTCCTGACCAGATTCGTCTTGAGGAGGTGCAGGTAACTCCTCCACTCCCCCGCCGTCTCCCCAGCGCCGCTACCGTGTGGCCTCTCCGCAGGTTCCAACGTCTCCAGGACATCCGTCTGCATCCCTGCGTCGCATCGAGGCGTCTTCAGCTCGGTCTGGACCGCTTCTTCCACGCGATGCGCATACGCCAAGTCCACCTCCGTGCAGGCATCGAACCGAGATAGCGGCAAGGCCTCGCTCTGTGTACTCGAGTGGAAGACGGAGACGCGCGCAGAACCGACCGCCGTGCTCGTCGTCTCCTTCTTCATCTCCACGACTTGGAGCGTCGGTACTGGGGCCTCTTTTTCTGGCCCACGAGGAGAGACCGGATCGGTCAGCGTCGACGCGTCGTTGAGATCACTCTTCCTCGCGGACGTCGCGGTGCTGACGGTCGTCTTTGCAGGTGGCAGGTCGCCTCCGCCACCCCTGAACGAGAGAGAGAACGCCGCTGTTCGACTGTTTGCCGCCTTCGCCTGCTGCCGACGCGCTCCCCTCCACGCCGCAAGGATTCGCTCAGCCTCCTGGTCGATGCTGAGCACTCTGGGCGTCTTCCTGGCCATCAACGGCGCCAGTTCCTTCCTCCAGAGCGTCTCCCAGACCGGTTCCCACAAGCACTGCGTCCACACAGCGTCGACAAGTCGCGGGTCGCTGACCGCGCGCTCCGCTAGCGCTGCGCGTCGAAGGAACGCTCTCGCGCCGCGCTGCAGCTTGATGACGGCGAAGCGCGTGCGCAGCAGCGCACATCCGATGAGCTGTCGCGTCCGCGGGTCGTTGCGCATCGGGTGCTCGGCGAACAAGGCCCGTGACGGCGCGTGGAAGTACCAGAGCGCTCGCTCGAACTCATACGCTTGCCACTGGCCGCGCGCCATGATACTGTCGTGCAGTCCGTGCAACTGCATGCCGATGTGGTCGTACAGGTAGTGCTCGCGCTCGTAGTCGAGCTGTTGCAGGATGAACTGCTTCTTGCGCTTGACGTGCTCGCCCAGCGTGCCCTCCTGCGCCTGCAAGTGATCGAACTGCGCCAGCTGCGCCGCCTGCACGTCTGCGCGCGCGGCGAACGGCACGATCTTGGCGGATGCCTGCGCGTGGTTGTGCCGCTGCAGCGTCAGCGTGAAGGGCCTGCCGAGCCCGACAAGTCGAGACACCCGCCGCAGCTGCGCAAGGACGTCGCTGGTCGAGTGGCTCGAGCGCAAGAAACGCACGTTGTTGACCTCGACGATCGCGTTGCCCGGCTGCACGGCCGCCATGCGCTGCAACACGTCTGCTTGCTGCTCCGAGACGTTTGGCATGTCGGACGCCAGCTTGGCGCGCACCACAAGCTGGAGCGGACCGACCATGGCGCTGAGGGAGGAACCTGGCGTGGAAGTCGTCTCCGAGTCGCCATCAAGCTCGACGGGGAACACCACGACTGGTGCGCCAGTTGCTGGGTCGAAGCCGTGCAGCTCCAGCTCCAGTCCGAAGAAGCTTCGAGATGGAGAGGAGGAAGCCGTGGACGACCACGGACAAATGAGGCGCACATGGTACGTGGCCTGCGCGCTGGCATCGGCTTCGGTCGCCGCCATGGCACTGAGCAACCGGAAGGAGCGGAAGCAACGCAAGCACCATGTAAGTGACTCGCCTGCGTCTCGATCGGATTGCTCTCGGCCTTTTATAAATAGTTTTGTCTGATGTGAACCAGTTCGGACCCAGCGATTCGAGAACTGCCGTCTCCAACGCCTCCATCCGAGCATCGAAGAGCCTGTTATGAGGAAATGTGGTGGAACTTCCTGGCTTATGCCTTTCATTCTCTGTCTCTGTCGCTTTATCAGCCCAGACATCGGCGACTCAGTCAATGATGGCCTGCACAAACTCGAAGACGATCGACGGACGCATCGTGGGCGACGCCGGCCCGCCGTGAGCTGCGGCCTCCAAGCTGTCACTCTTGCGCCGGACGTTGCCCTCGCCGTCGACGAAGGCACGAGCCCGCGGAGACGGACACTGCGCCGTGTGTGCGCTCGTGGTCTCGGCTTCGGGGTCGGTTTCGCTCGCGTCATACCACTGCTGCGTGCGCTGCTGCAGCTTGGCGTTGTTGGCGACCAGCAGCTCGTGCTTGACGTGCCGGATCTCGGACACGAGCCGGCTGCGGCGCCGCCGCCACTCGGACACGGGATCATCCCCGACGTCGGCCTGCACGTCGTCCATCAAGGCCCACGAGCTGTCCGAGTCGTCCGTGGAGGACGGATCCCGCAGGAACTCCTCCTTGCCGACCGACGCTCCGCGCAGCAGCATCCGCCGCGTCACGGAGCTCGACCGACGCAGCACGCCGTCGCTGTCCATGAACGCCGCCATGGTCTCGAGCGGCCCGCCAGTCGGCACCGGAGTCGTCGACAAGGACCGGGTCTTCTCCATCACAAGCGTCGAGCGCAAGGTGCCAAGTGTCAATGGTGGTGACAAAGGGATTCTAACGAGCTCGGCCCTGCGTTCGGGTCGGACGTTGAGGTGCGTTGCTGGTATTTATAGCGCGAGTCGACTCGTGCCTTTGCGCTCGCCGGTGGCTGACGTCTCAATCAATGCCCAGGCACGGCGGAAATAGACTCGCGCCGTCTCACACGCGCGTCTCGCTCAGCGCCACCATTTCGGGACGCACGACCGACTCCTTCCGGTCACGGCCCTCGATGATGCCGAAGCTGGTGCTTCCCAGCTCACCCGACGCGGCGGGTGTTCCGATCGGCACGATGACCGTCGCAGCCGCCTCGAGTGGGTCAACCGCTGGATCGACGCGTCGACGACGCAGGTTGCCCTCCGTGTCGATGAAGGCGAGCGTCTTGGACGGCGACTGCTGCGTGTTGCGCTCCGTCACGTCGGCCAGGGCCTCCTCGCGCGGCGACAGGTGCCGCTGGTCGTACCAGAGCACGAGCCGCTCGGCGACCTGCGCGTTGGCTTCCTCGAGCCGCTGCATCTTCTCGCGCTTGGTGCGCACCTTCATCTCCCGGTTGCGCTCCCGCTTGCGCTGGTTGGTCTCGAGCAAGGCGGCGGCCTCGAGCCGCGTGCTTTCCGCCTCTTGATCGCGCTGGGCGAGGCTCATGTGGCCCTTCTCCATGTCTTCGTCCGCCATGGCCTTGGCGATCGACACGCCGCGCTGGATCATGCGGCGCGTGATGCTCTCGGAGCGGCGCGGCACGCCGTCGGTGTCGATGAACTCGGCCAGGGCGTCGAGCCCGAAGCCCGCGGCCGACGGCCCACGGCGGCTCAGGCTGCTGAAGCGCTTGAGCGGCGACGAGGCCGAGGCGTAGGCGGTCGCCATGGCTGCGGCGGAGTCTCACGAGCGATCGAGGAGGAGTCTGAAGATGGAAATGGAAGTGAAGCAGAGGCCAGGAGCATGAGCAGAGGACTGGACCAGGAGAGGAGAGGACGCGGGGCGAGGAGTGGCAACCATGAAGCCGAGGAAGGGAAGGCGAGGGAATCAGGACGACATCAGAACGGGAGACGCACGAGGTGAAGCGGATCACGCGGGGCTATTCTTGGTCATGCATATCTGGGGGCCGAGCGAGCAGCTGGACCGACCAGAGGTGAGCCCAAGTGAATGCCAAAAACCCGCGCCTTGTGCTCTGGCCGCGGCTGCTACTCGCTGTTCTTCTTGCTGTCGCGGCGGAGACGAAAGGCTTTCAGGCGCTTGCGCACGAAGCGGACGAGCACGAAGATCATGACGACGCGGTGGCTTGGAGCTGGCTGGCTTGGCTGGCTGTCGCTCCGTGTCGGGCTTGGGCGGTCAAGTGCTGGTTGGCGAATGAGCTCATGAGGCGGGGTGTCAAGCTGCCAGGCAAAGGAGGCACGGACAGGAACAAGGCGGGTGATGGATGCCTCCGTCATTTGGGCGTGATCGTCGCACTCTTTCTGCCTCGCCATGTTGACGGCCAACGTCAAAAGGGTTCGCCCTCACTATGCTGGACTTGGGAGGCACCTTGCTTCGCTCCGAGCTCATCCCGCCTTGACCTTCTGCATCCACGACACATGGACGCCAAGAGAATCCAGGCGTGCTCCACGCCTCCAAGCCGGCGATGCACACAACATTGAGAATGTACCAAGCCTTACGGCTGGATGAGATGGCGTCCCGCCCTACACCACGAGCTCCATGCCGAAGCGACCCGCGCTGCTGCCCACCGAGTCGAAGAACGCAGCGACCGACGCCTGCACCTGCGCCGAGCCTGCCGCCGTCAGGTCCAGCCACGACGCGTCCACCTTGGTCCCGCTCCCGCTGGCCGCCGCCTCCACCACGGCCACGTCCTCGTCCAAGTGATCGGCGAGCGAGCTCAGCACTTGCTCCAGACTCGACGCCTTCGACGAGCCGACTGACTGGGTCGTCGCGCCATTGAGGACATCCCCAGGCGCACTCGCGCCTGCGCTGATCGGCTGGATACCGACCAGACTGCCGTACTTGGCGATCATATCGCGGGCTCGGCGCTCCTTGACACCTTCCGACGCGAATCGGATCTTGTCCAGCGTCTCGGACTCGAGAGCAGCGTCACTCTCTTCGTGGCCAGCAGCCGGCGTCGACCAATACGCCTGCACCGACTGCACGTGCGGCACGAAGGCGCTCGCCGCGAGAGCCACGCGCGCCAGCTGCCCATGCAGCGCATCGCCGTCAAAGTCGCTCCAGAACTGCAGCGGGTCGCTGGTGTTGGCCGCGTTCCAGAGGCCGTCGTCGCCGAAGTCGCCCTGCTTCTTGGTGTAGTCGTTGTACGAGCGCACGAAGCTGGTCTCGTCCAGCGACGGGATCAGCGAGGACGCCACTCGCACGGCGACGCCGCGCGCGCGACGGAGACCGGAGCTCGACAGTCCCGCGCCACGCACGCGCGGGTCCAGAACCAAACTCACGATCTGGTGGTCCTCCACGTACATTTGGATGCGCCGGAAGAACCGGTCGGCAAACCGCGACTTGGCCGCGCTGTCGTCCAGCAGAGGCGACTCCATCGTGAGCGCGAACGCCCACAGCCACAGCGAGAGGTACTGCCCGGACGTCGCGGACGGCAGCTCGCTCATCGCGGCGCAGGCGTTCAGCGGCGTCAGTAGCGCGTCGATCGCCTTCAGAGAAGACCAGAAGCCGTCGTTGCGGACGACTGCAAACAGCGCGGTGAGACCTGCGTCGTCACGGGCGAGCTTCTTGCCCCCGAACGCATCCCGCACGCGGCTCTCGTGGCTGACGACTCGGCGCGCCGTCTGCGCGACAGATGCCCAGTCGGCGACGGACGGCTCGCGCGAGAACTCTGGCAGCGCACGCAGAGCCTTGGCGATGGCCACGGCATTCCCGATCGTGCTGGCCGCGTCCGTCTCGCGAAGGATGTCCTTGAGCAGCAGCGCCGACTGCTGCGCCATGCAACTCCCGATCAGCGAGAACGAGTTCGCGTCATGCCGGGCAGAACCGTCGTCCACCACTGGCGCGGGCTGCTGGCTCAGCTCATGGAACAGGCGGCGCAGGTGGGTGAAGTTCCCGCCCGTCGCGTCCGAGCACAGGAACAGCTTGGCGCTGGCCGGGAACGGCTGCGAGCGAACGCCCGCCTCGAGCACGTCTCTGACGAACTTGGCTGTGTCGGTCGCGCTGGTGCCGGCGTCTCCGACGCGCGAGGTCAGCAGGAACGATCGGCGCAGCTCATCCACGGCGATGAGCTTGACCAGTTCGCGCTTGGCGCTTGTGCTCGAGAGCTGTCGCCGGTCGACGACGAGCGTTGCGAACTTGGCCTGGCCCAACGAGCTCGCCGTCTTGCGGTCATAGTCGTCCGCGAGGCGGTGGACGACGACCGAGGACGCGCGCGCCGCGGTGAGCGGGAACTCGACCGCGTCAGGCCCGCGCTCGAAGCCCGGCGGGTACGCCAGGATGGCCAGCGCCTCCCGGAACTGCTTGTTGTCCAGGAACGACCAGGGCACGCGGCCGGACACGAGCGCGGCCGTCAGCTTCTCCTCGAAGGCGTACGCGCTGGCGGCCTTGCCCCCGGCGAGCCTGGGTGGCAGCGCCGCCGCAGCGATCGCCTTGACCGGCGCGCTGGCCGCCAACTTGGCCGCCGCGCCGTCGCTCACCGTCGTGCCCGGGCCGAGCGACGCGCGCTTCTGCCGCTTGGGGGGCTGGCCGGCCGCCTCGCTCACGTTGACCTGGGCCGCGTACTCGCTCCGGACACCGGCCGGGACCTCCGCGCAGGCCACGGCCAGGTGCGTCTTGAGGCGGCCGCTGAGCTGCGCCACATCGGCGCCGCAGTGCACGCAACGCACGCGCTTGGTCTTCTTGCCGTCGTCGACGCCCTCCGGCAGGTCCTCGAAGTGGCTGTACACCGGCCCGCGCTTGCGGCCGACCGCCATGCGCTGCGGCGCCGGCAGCGGCGTCGACGGCGCGCTGGTCGAGCCAGAAGCCGAGCCAGAAGGAGCCGCCGCCTTCGCCTTCGCCTCGGGCGAAGACGCCGGCGCGACAGTGGGCGGCGGCAGGCGCTGCGACCGGAAGACGTCGGCCCAGTCCGTGTGCTTGATGCGCAGGTGCGTCATGAGGTTCGTGTAGCCCGTGCTCGCGTTCTGCGTGTACACGTTGAGGCACAGCCGGCAGCGGTGCCGGTTGGCGCGGCCGTTGGCGCTCACGGCCGGCGAATCGGCCCCCGCGCGCTTGCGGCCGCGCTTGGACGCCGCCGGAGTCACCTCCGCCGCCTCTACGGCCGCCAGGGAAGAAGCGGAGACCGCGGGGGACGCACCGTCGGCGTCTGCGGCATCAGGGGCGGCGGGATCCACCGCGGGCTCGAAGAAGAAGCTGCAGATCTCGGCGTTGGTCGGCGCGGCGCTGGTGGCGCTGGAGGCGGCCATGACGGACCGGCAGACTTGAGTTTTGTATGGAAAAAGGCGCGCGAAAACGTCCAAAGCGGAGAATATTGATTTCGTCCGGCTCGGAAAAACGGGAAATGAATGGCACGCATTTCGTTGTTTGGAAAAATAAATGGCTTTTGAACATGAATCGAACTTGGGTTTTGTCTGATTGAATTGTGGTATGCGCTTGGACAGGATCGCCTCCTCCGCAGTCTGTTTGCGGGTGCGATCCTTGAAGCGACGCCAAAGTGGAGCCATGGGCAGTCGCCGACCTCACGCGGCGGCGGTGACGGAAGCCGAAGCGCCACCCCTCCCGCAAAGCGCTCACTGCGTCTTCCCAAGTGTCAACCGCCTCCTCTGTTCGCCCCCTGGCTGTGCGTGTGGGACAAGCGATGGGGCAGCAGCCCAGCAAGGACGAAGACGGCAAGCCGCGCGGCTCGCTGCTCGGCAGCGCGTGCTGCTCGCGCTGCCTCTCGCGCCGCGGCAACACAATAGCCGCGTCCATACAACAGGAGAAGCAGCAGGCTGCCACGCAGCCGCTGGTCGTCGAGGACGAGAGCTGGAAGAAGTGGAGCTCGTACAACCTCATCCACCACCCGCCGGGCGGCGCCGCGGCCGCCAGCGCCACGCAGTACCACCCGCCAGTGTATGTGAGCCAGACCAGCCAGCAAAGCGTCGGCGGATCGACCGGGCAAGTGGCGCCGGCATCTCGAGCGACGGCTACCAGAGCCGAGGCTGTGTGGGAGCTGTAGCAACAGGCGCGCTAATGCAGATCAGTTCGATATCGCGTTGCGGTCCTCATCGATCCTCCTCCAGGTCGTCATCGTTCTCGTCGTCGTCACCGATGGAGGTGACATTTTGCGCGCCACCTTCAGAGCTCTCGCGGAAGAGCATCGATCCACTCGCGCGGTCAGTCGCGGACGCGTACGAATCCAGAGCCGAGCGCGACGAAAACCGGTCCGACCGCTGCCACGAGCCACCGCAGTCCGTCTTGCCCACGCTGTCCTTCACCGAACGCTCGTCATCACTGTCTCCGCTCGCATCAAGTGCAGTGTCTGATGCGTCTCCGTCTTCTCCAAGGCCACGCGCCTCCTCTTCCTCCTCCGCGTCCTCCTCGCTCAGGTCCCACGCCGTCCTGCGCTCCTCGTCCCGCCCTTCCTCCTCCTCCTCGCCTCCATCGCTGCTCTCACGCGACGCTCGGTCACTCGCCGCCCGCCGAGTCTCCTCCACCTGCAGTAGCCACGCGTCCGTCACGACCGTCTTGCTGGGGTTCCCGTCGGACTCCGCGCCGCCACCACCGCCGGCGTCGCCCTTGTCGCTCTCGTCTAGAAGCCGCTCGCCCAGCGATCCGTTTCCAATCTCCACGGCGCGCCGCCTGCTGTCGACACAGCAGCAACAGCACAGGCTTCGCCACTCGCTGCTGCTCGTCGCCCCCATGTCCGTCCGGAAGTGTGGCAGCAACCAAATGAGAGACGAGGGAGGAATGAAGCGTTGAAGCGACGCGGCGCTTGTGGCATAGTGAATCCAAGTCAATTCGAACAGCTCCATGGGCAAAACGACGGTTGCATGCATGCGGCTCCTGTCCAATAAATACTACGCGGCGGCTGCTCCCCAGCTGCCGGACGCTCAGCCAAAGTGCTTGAGCTTCTTGGACGGCGAGTTGAGCACGTCTCCGAGCGTGGCGACCGCCGAGGCGCGCGGCTTGCGCGTCTTGGGCGGCAGCTTGTGCTTCCACAGCGTGCAGTTGGCCAGGTACTTGGGACACTTGTCGTGCCGGTTGGTGCCGCGGCACTTCTCGTTGCCCGTCTTGTCGAAGCCCTCGCACCACGTCCACTGGTAGTGCTCGCACGACTTGACCTTGCCGCCCTCGAACTTGGTCGGCACCACTCGCACAATCACAGGCGCCACGTCCTCCATCAGCTGTCGCTCCAGCGCCGTCGGCGGCACGAACGACTGCCCTTGCTGCGCGCACAGCGCCGAGTGCGCGCGCCTCTTGGCCTCGGTGCACCGGTTGCAGATCTGGAACGAGCTCATGAACCGCTCCAGGTCCACCACGCCCGAGTTGCTCGGGTCCATCAACCGGAACAGGTGCTGCGCGTCCGCCGAGATGGCACCAGGAGCAGCTGCAGCAGGAACAGCAGCAGTTGTCGCTGTGTTGGTTGGTCTCGTGATGTTGGTGGCGTTCGCGGTGGCCGTTGGAGGAGCGGTGAAGCTACTCCGACAAGTAGCATTCCCTTTGGCAGCTCCACCAGCACTCGAGTTGCCGCCACTGGTGCCACTGTTGCCGTTCTCCTCCTTGACCTGGTGATGCAGCAGCAGCTGATGGAACCGCGGGAGCGTGAGCACCTTGGTCATCGGGTCACAGAAGTTGTGGAAGATCTGCACGAGCTTGAAGTCCGCAATGTCGGGTGTGATGGAGATCTTGGTCACCTTGCCGTTCGTCGACCCGGAGCCCACAGTCGCCGAGATGCGAGTCGTCGAGCTACCGGCGGTTAGTTTCGGCTTGAGCGGCAGCTCGGAGCTCGTGAGTGAGCGCTGCAGCGGCGCAATCGGCACGCCGTACGTCGTGTTGAGCTTGCGGATCGTATTGAGCGCCGCTGCAGAGTTGGCCATGGCCATGGCCGCAGCCGTCGACATCTGTCCCTGGAGTAGTGACGCCTTGAGCGCCGGGGACAGCGAGTCGGCCGCCGCTTGGAGGAAGAAGTTGGGGTTCGGCCCCGCAGCGTTCTGCATGTAGCCTGGAGGCGTGAAGTAGTCGAACATCCCCGGCGCCGGAGTGCTCGTCACGTTGCCTGCGTTCGCATTCCTGTTCCCGGGGAGTGGAGCAGTACCGGTCAGGGGAGTCGTGCCTACCATGGATTGTGGAGTGGGCACGACGATCCGCAGCGCCGCTGAGCTCGGTGCTGGCGCAGTGGTCGTTGCTCCAGCCAAAGACGTAGGCGCGAGTGCTTGGGTCTCGCGCGTCGGACTGACGCCGGGCGAGTGGAGCGAGTTGAACAGGTTCACCACGTCGGGGATGTCGCGGTCGGACACGACGGACGACGAGCTGGCGTTCTGTGTTGAAGCCGGGAAGCTCGTCGATGCGGCTGACCCACCGGGATGATTTGAGGTGGTTGCAGCGCTCGTAGACGTCGAAGAGTTCGCGTACGGCGGCGCACTGAGGTTGGTGGGAGACGGTACGAGCGCCGCGACGTCGTCATCGGACAGTAGCGGCATGCCGGCGTAGTCGGGCGTGTCGGGTAGGACGAAGTCGTCGTCGTTCTCTTCCCCGTAGTCGTGGCAGCAGCCGCCTTCGTCTTCTTCGTAGTAGTCTTCGTCCTCATAGTAGTCCTCCTCGTCCTGTTCTGCCTCTCGCGCGGCCTGCTCCTGCTCGTCCGCTGTGATCATGTTTGCCTCGCTGATCCGGCGCTTGGCTCGTGGCGAGCTCGTGAACGTGGACGTCACAGGTGCCAGCAGCGTCATGCGTCGCTCAGCCAGCGACGGCTCCCGCTTCACCTCCTCTTTGGGGATAATAGGCCTAGTATCACCCCGGCTACCAGCCGCAGGAGAGCACGGCTCGATCTTGATCACCGGCTCGATCGACCGACTAGCGCTGACACAGCACGCATCGAAGCTCGGCTTGTCCTCGTCCGGGTCGAGCGGCTGCAGGTCGTCCGCATCCAGGAGGTCGTGGTCTTCGCTGCCAAGCGGGTCCCTTGGAATCGACCAGATCTCTGCGAGAGTTGTCGTTAGCACCGCCTCAGCGCCAGCGACTGATGGGAAAGAAGCCTTACCATCGTCGATCTCATCAGTGGCCGAGTTGAAGAAGTCGTCGAAAGCCATGAGGTCGGTCTCCATGTCCTGCATGGCCCCTCCTCCAAATCCTTGCGCCGCCAACATGATGAGATACCGATCCGACAACGACCGACAGGTCCCGGCCGCTGGTCGAGTTGGCTTTTGAAATTGGTCGCCATTCGGGCCGCCGATAGAGCAACACAGAGAGCGCACGACAGCAACGCAAGCAGGTTGGAAGGCGGCACCATAAATATAGACAACCAAGTGGAAAGATCGCTTGAACTTGTGCCCAGACGGGTCTTATCGAGCTTGGAAGCTGCTGGAGAGCGAGCACAGGCGCGCCAAGGTGCCTGGCGTTTGCTCTTGATGGATTTCGCAGGCGTTGTCTATTGCTGGACAGGGCGACGAGATCAACAGACGCGAGCATTCTCGCTGTTCTCAGATCTATTCCAGCCTTGACCGCGGTGCTCGACTGCATTTAGACGGATACACGCTATTTCCAGCGGGGGCAAGCAGAGGGCAACACTCGGCAATGAACTCCGGCGATCTGCGCGCAGACCACTTCTCTCCGTGGTGATGTTGCAAGCACTGCGAGCGCACTGCGAGAGCTCTGAGCAGCTTGTTTCAGGCGGCGAGCGTAAGTACGGACTGAGTCACGAAGCCACCGGCTCATACATCACTCCGCGTGCGCTGGGAGGGCTCAACAACCGTGTCGAGTGGTGGTGAGCGCCGTCGACGCGCGAGGGCCACGAGTTTTGAGCGTCGCCAACGCGAAATACAGCCACACAACCACTACACCGCCGCAGAACTCACTCCCTCCTGATTGCCGAGGAGAAATACAGCGCCGCAGTCGCTGAAGAGTAGCCGAAATCATTCCCCTTGATTGTCACGGCGGGCGATCTCCTGCCGAGCGCATCCCCTTCGACGTCGAAGTTGGGCGGATCTTAGTCCACACGCTACGCTCGTGACCCGCCGACATAGCGACCGGGCGGAGCGTGACTTGTGACGCAATATCCCTCCTTGAAACCCGCAGAGGCGAGTGGCCACCGGAAATCCGGGGACCACATGGCCTTCGAGGACATGTTGCCCTCAATGAGAGCGTGGGTCCTACCGGAATGATTGTCTTGATAGACGTGTCTGTGGGATCCGATCTCACCGAGACATGCCGCACCACTTCGAATGACTCTTCGCCTCTCACAAATGATCCAAAATCCTCCCAGGGTCGGACGTGTCTGTGAGGAGCAGCGAATTCAACCTGCGATATATGATTTAATCTAAGGTTTATGCTACATCTCAAAATTTGTAGGAATGATCTCTTCAGGACCGATCCGGGTTGGGGCTTATTCCAGCGCCGTGTCCGACTCCAATCAGCTTTGTAGACAGAATTCAATGCCGTCCTTGAGGTTTATATGACCGTTCACTCGGGACACGAGCTGCTCAATCAAAACCCACAGTGAATATCCAATCGCGATCCGCTCTGATATCGCAGCACCCGGTCGCTCAGCGAAGCCACCTATCCAACGCCGAGCCTGCGCATAGTCCCGCCTTGGTGGTGGTGGATTCCCGCTCCGCCACACCCTATTGCGGCCGCTGTATTTGCCGTGACTGTAGCGTTGCAGCGCGTCTGTCAAGGCTGAAGTCGGCCTCACTCGCTAGTCCACTCGCCTGCCGTTCGACCGATGACCAGGATGGCTTGAGGCGACACGCCGCGCCAAAGTGTCCATGTGAGCGGACACCTGGCTCGGTGAGTGATGGTGGAGGCCGTCCCATTTCCACTTCCACGTCCTCCGACTTGTGTCCGCTGCTCAGTTGTTCGTGGCCGTCGATCGCTACCCATACGGTCGTGTCAGAGATCGAGCGGCTCACTTGTCGAATGCCCAGCGACCAAGCAGGTCACTGACCAACCAGACTGAAGCGCTGCTACTAGTCCGTTACCAAGACAAACAGCATGAGCCGCAGCAACCAGCAGGTGCCCGAGGAGCTGCGCTGCACATACCGCAGCAAGCCGTGCCCGAACGAGCGCGCACGGAAGCGCAACGGTACTCCGCACAAGCTCTGCCAGGAGCATCGGATCAAGGCCAACCAGAACCAGCGCAACATGGCACGGCGCCAGCGAGAGCGGCGGCAGCAGGAGAACTCCCCGAGCGACGAACTGCTCAACAAGCTGCTGTTCGACGATGAGGGACTCGATGACGACGCCGACGTCGACGACTGGGGCCTCGTCTCCATCGAGCCGCTCGATGGACCCGTCGACCTCAAGCCCGAGGACCTCGAGGCACTCCAAGTCCTCTGGGACAAGCAGTTCGGCCCTTAGACGTGCCCGACACTGCGCAATCAACTGGCACCCCAAGCGAGCGCCGCCAGTATCGGGCAAGGCTCCGCCTCCCGCATATCCACACACCAGGTAAATCTTCATCCCCAGTCAAGTCTCCCGCTCGCCCACAACCCGGCGAGCCTTCATGTAATCGTAGATCCATCCATCAGTAGCCAAGATAGGTAGTTAGTTCGTGCACATGCCCACATGCCCCTCAGTGTCCCATCGATAAGTAAATATGCATGGTCACCTACCTCTGCCACTATCAAATGAAGCGAAAGAGGTCAAGGCTGGCAGGTCTCCGCGGTGAATGCGCACCGCTGGGCAGCTCGCGGCGAAATTACCGCAGCATCTGCCAGTTCTTGATGAAAATGTTCCGCGCAGCGTTCACGTCGCGATCAGCGTGGGCGCCGCACGACCCGCAGTGGAACACGGAGCTGGCGCCGAGCGCGTGGTTCTGCGCGCCGCACGCGGAGCACGTCTTGGACGTGTACTCCTCGCCACACAGCATCACCGCTCCCCCGACGCGCTCCATCTTGTGCGTCAGCAGCATGCGGAACTTGTAGTGCGCCTGCGAGAGCATGGCGCGCGCCGTAGGACTGCGAATCTTGCGGCGGCGACGGCGGTGGCCGACCGGAGGCGCCGTGTCCGCCTCGGTCGTGTGCTCTCTCTCTGGCGAGCCGGCAACCGATTGTGCAGCAGCGGGTTCGTCTGGAATGCTGGGTGGCATCCCGTCTGCAGTCGCCTCTTGCTCATACCACCGCACCATCTCCGACGTCTGAAACGTTGGCAGCAACAGGCAGCGGTAGTTCACCGCCAGTCAGCTTGCCACTCGGTTGTGCATGTCGGCGATCATCCGCGTGACGCGTCTGTTCGTGCATCGGATCCGACGCCGCAGACGATAGTGCTGGCGTCGTGCACGCAGCTGCTCTTGCTTCT
>JAADYH010000647.1:0-16746 GCA_023338125.1 Phytopythium aichiense | reverse complement strand
TTATTGGGCGAAAAGGGCGGCGATCTGTGATGCGGTTGGCGGAAAAAGAGAGCGCAGGTGAGATGAAGGCGTGTCGCAGCCGCTGACCTGCAAGTTGCAACCTTGACAGACGGGTTGGCGCGCCTCGAAAGTATCCGCAGTAGCTTCTGGGTGGCGGTTCTGTGTCAGGTTGCTCTCGCTGTTTGCATGCATCGTTCCGCTTCGCTGATTCGCGGTGAATACTTATGCGCGCAACAGTTCTCCTCACGATGATGCCACCAATCCGACCTGCAAAGCAACGCAACGCTCCACATACAAACGCCAAGTCTACCGTCGAACCAGACGCGACAGTGGGCGTGCGTCTGCCTGCTTTCATGGCGTCTGCCCGCCTTCATCGCCTGCCTGGCTAGTGCCTGGCGGCCACAGGACTCCAGTCAGGACTCGCGTGTATCCGTCTGTCGTGCGCGTCGAGTGCGACGGCCGGGCGCGTTTGACGCGCTGGAGCCACTGACGGACCAGCCGCCGAAGCACCCGACGCGACCGACCGATCGCCATGCCCCGCGGCGCCTCCGCATCGCTGGCGGCGCTCGCGCTGCTGCTGCTGTGCGCGCGGACGGCGGGCGAGGCCACGAGCATCCTTTTCCAGAACCAGTGCGGCTTCGAGGTCAGCATCTTCGACGGGGACGAGCGCTTCTGCGACCTGCGCAACGGCACGGCGGCCGCACCGAGCTACGGCTGCGCCACCAACCTGCCGCGCGCGTTGGCCGAGTACTCGCACACGGGCGCCGCCAACGCCACCAGTGCGTATGAATGAATACCCGGACGCTGACGCGTCACGCACCCCATGAACGCGCTGCTGACGGACGCCGTGGTGCCTTGCGGATGCAGCGGCGCGCTTCCTCATCGACGACGCCAGCAACAACACGTACTACGAGCTGTCGGACGAGCCGGGCGAGGTGCGTCTCCGAGGCGCTGCATGGCCGCTGTCTCTGTCTCCGTCCCACGGGCACGAGCCGACCTGGCAGCTGACGACAAGGACGTGGCGGCCTGCAGGGTGCGACCACGGGGTTCAACGTGGCGCTCGAGGTGCTGCCGCTTGTGTTCCGCGGCGAGGCCGTGGGCTTCACGACGTGCGCCAACGTGTCGTGCCTGACGGACGGCTGTGCGTCGGCCTACCACTCGAGCAGCGACACGACAGGCAAGACGTTCGGGTGTCCGGAGGGCGAGCTCTTCCTGCTCATCTTCTGCGCCACCGGCGACGCGTGAGCGGCGGAAGTCGCGCCAGTTTTGGAGTTTCCGAGCACCTATCTAACAGCACGGTCTCATCATGCACAGACCCCGGCATCGCACTCTTCTATCCAAACCTGCTGCGTGTTTCATGGACAACGACGAACCCATCTAGGCCTTGAGCATCTTCTCCCACGGCTTGGAAGGCGCCGCCGCGACCTCCGCGTCTGCCTTGGCATCGTCGCCGCCGTCCTGCAGGAGCGCCGCCGAGTCGACCGAGAGCTTCTCCTCGATCTCGCGGATGCCTGGCACCGGCTCGCCCTTCTTGATCAGCTCCATGACTTCCGTGAATGACTTGGGGTACGCCGGGCCCTCCTCGGCCTTGGCGTCTCCAGTGGCAACCGCTGATGCAGGCGCAGCAGATGCCCCCACACTTTCACCAATCGCGGTGGTCGTCGGGGTGGCCACGCTCGACTTGTTCGCAGCGCTGCTGTCGTTCACAGCGCTCGCCTTCTGCTCGAGACGAGCCATGAACGAACTCAGGTCGGGCGGAGTGCTCTGGGCACTGCTCGCGCTGTCAGTCTGGAACACGTTCGGGGGTGAGACCGCACTCGGCGCTGGAGTCGTCGGCACTGGCGCCTTGTCTTCGAGTGGCTCGTCAGCACTGGGCCGACCATTCGAACTCGCGCTCGAGGTCATGCTGGCTTCCGCAATCTCCTCGAGAGACAGGTTCGACGCGGCGCTCTTGCTCGTGAGCGACTGCAGCGCAGCCAGAAGCGCGCGCAAGATGGCAATGTTCTCGTCAAAGTCGCCGTTCTGCCGGCTTGCAGTGTGCCACTTCCACTCCATGTTGAGACCTGCCGGCTCGAACCCGATCGACTTGAGCAGCTCCTCGTGGTGCTGTTTTCATCAACAGGAGTAGTGTGCGTGAGCAGCGACCAGCAATGCGATCACGACCAGCAACGGCATACCTGAAGGGGCTCGATCTTCTGCTTGAAGTTGACATTTCCACGCGCAATGCGGCGGTAGCGCGGTACATCCGGGTTCTGCCAACGCGGACGGTTGTTACGGACCGTTAGACCAATCTCACACAACCTGACCGCTCCAAGACGGGCTTACCTCGACGAGGTTCTTGACATACATGCCCAGGATGCCGGCAGCGAGCTCGAGCTGCTCGCGGGTATTCTGTTCATCCAGCGATTCACAACGTACACGCAAATCGTCACGGTCTGGGCACAAGTGGCCAAGTGTGTTTACAAAGTGACCTCCCGTACCTGCGTGCGCAGTGTCTTGAGCGCATTCAGCATCCGCTCGCGTCTGGTTTCTTTCGGCTTGACAGGGACGGGAGGTGGCGCCGTCGCACTGGACGCGGCCGTAGCAGACGATGCGGAGACAGCGGACGAGCTCGTGCTTTCACTCGTTGAAGCAGTGGTAGCGGCGGTCGAGTTGGCCGATGAGGACTCGTTCTTGGTCACCAGCAGCGCCTTCAGGGTACTGATCTCGGCTTTCAGCTCGGCGATCGACTGCATCGTCGCCTTCAATTGCAGCAGCACCCATCGCACATGTCAGTCGCCTTGTCAACGAGAGCCAGGGAATACGCAGCAGCATCCATCGTCCCCGCACCTGCTCCGTGAGTGACGAGGCGATCTGTGCCGACACCAGCGACTTGCTCTGCATCTCGTGCTCCTTCTGGTCCAGACTCTCGCTGAGCTTCACCAGCTCCGCCGTCTGCGCCTGGATGGCGGTCGACACGTCCGAGAGCGAGCTCAGCAGCGCCTCGTCCTTCTTCTTCTCCTCCTCGCGCTCCTCGTCGACCTTGGCCGCCTCCAGCATCATGCGGGGTGTGCGCTGCCAGCCACGAGACGAATTCGTTCCATTAGCCATCCACAGTCACTTCCCCCCAGCCAACTTGCACCAGAGGCGAGGCACGTACAAACCACGGCAGGTAGCCCGCCTGCACGGCGTAGTTCCACAGGAACGTCAGGATGGACGCGGCGCCCACCAGCGACGAGACCGTCCAGAGCACGCGCACGTACGCGGGGTACCGCGCCTTGCGCACGAGCTGCTGCATGGGCGCGGCCGCGGCCAGCACCATGTGAGGGGGCGGCGCGCTCGCCACTGGCGCGTACGCGGCCTGGCCCGTCGGCGCCACGGCCGAGGGCGACGCGCCGCTCTGGTGGCGCTCGATCGACTCCTGGATCTCCTCCTTGGTCATGCCCTTCTGCTCCAGGAACGACACACGCTCCGACAAGGGCGTCGCCTACGAGCGAGCGAGCGAGACAGGCGGTGGGAGGGATGGAAGAGCAGCCGCGTCAGCGACCACCAACCGACCGGAGAAGCAGAGAAGCAGGACGAACCTGCACGCTCGGGTGCTGCAGGAACTTGACGCCGTTGGCGACCATCTCCTCCCTCATGGCAGACTCGCGCGGTGGCTCGAGACGCGCGCTGGAGACCGACGGACGTCTGGAAGTGTCTTGGTCAATGGGAGTGACGACGGGCTTGAGCCTGGGGGCAGATGCTGATCACGTCGACTCGGACACTCTCGGCGCGACACTGGTTCCAAAAAAAAGGAACCGTTCCTTCCAGAATCGCACCGCGAGTGTCTCGCTGCTGCAGACGGCAGCACTATGAATCATGATATTTCATACCCTTGAACTTCCTATATTCAATAGAGGTGGTTCAACTCTGATTTCGATTGAATCGTGGCTCTGTCGAAATCAATACACTCCGACAAGATGGCATGAACCTCTCGAAACATCGAGGTTTTTCGATTGAAACCTTAGGTTTTTCATTGAAAAACCAAACGAGTACCTACTTGTGGGCCACACCAATTAGGCTTGAGGCACTCCTATTTGTTTTCCGAGCCTGATGTTTGTATGGGTTTTCGTTGACTTGCAACCGTGTTGCAGAGCCACATCAAGGGCGGGCTTCTCGAGCGCGAGCACCTCGGCCATGTCGCGCCCCTTGCCGCGCGCGATGAAGACGGTCGCCAGCACGACCATGAGCCCGAAGGACGCGTGGCGGATCACGGTCGTGACGAGCTGCAGCGTGCGCGTCTTTTGCACCTGGTCGATCGCGAACGGCCCGACCAGCCGTCCGAAGATCACGACGAGGAGGCGGTACAGGCCCGAGCTGCTCAGGCAGTCCGTGCACTGCCACTGCGCCACGCCAGATGCGGGCATATGATCTCACGCATCAACTTGGGCACCGCTGCGAAGCGCCACGAGCGCGGTCAGCGCCGTGTCGACAGTATCCAGCATTGTGCTGGCGCCGGACGTAGATGGCCAGGTCGCCGTTCAATTACGCGATCGTGCACCCGTAGAAGGCCATGTTGCTCTTGCGGCCGAAGAGCAGGTGCGCCATCTACGCAAGCTCCATCTGCGGCATGGCACGGCTGATGTTCGCGAGTGCTTTCACTGGGTCTCCCGCTCTGGGCCTCACCTTCTTGGTCAGGTCGTAGTCGACGCGGCCCACGCCGGGGCTCTTCATCTGCCCGGGGTCGCCGCGCAACTTCAGGACACGATCGTCAACACCTTCGTACGTGGCCGCCAGTACGTCCTTAGCAGGGTCCAGAGTGGGCTTTTCTTCAGGCCGAAGCGCAGAGCTGCGAACTTCTTCAAACGGGGGTAGAAGTTGTCGAGCACATGGTTGCTCGCGTTTGTCGCCATCTGGAGGCTTGCATTCTGGAACCACCCCGTGGTGATGTCAGCGCTGCTGGCGAGCAGCGTCTCCACACCGCGCGACGCCTTGTACAAGTCAACCGAAGCGCGGAAGTAGTCGTCCGGGATGTGCTTCCGAGCGATTTTGCCGACACTCACAGCTGACAGACACTTGTAGTAGAACGTCTGGTCGAAAACAGGAATCGCGAGCTGGTCGTGACACAGGCGCAGAACGTGTAGGTTTGCGAGAGTGTAAGCTTCTGCCATCGCCTTGTTCGTGTCGTGGAGCACGCTCTCCCACGGAAGCGCCACAGCTCCCGCCTTGCAAAAGGACTTGAAGGAGCACTTGGTCACACTGATGTCGGTATTGGCATTGCGGGCTCTGCGATCGCTGACGTCCGCGCTTGGACGGCGGTGCCGTCTCGGCTGACTTGCTCACACGCTCCCGCTTGCTGACGCTATCACCCTTGTCCGATGGATCCGAGCGCCTTGCAACACGCGACGCCATCGCAGCAAGTTGGAAAATGCGATCTATTTTGCCAACGCACACAAAGTGCTTCATCGCTGTGCTCTGACCATCTCTCCAGCAACAACAACAAAAAAACGAGCCGTTGATGATCTGGAGTCGGCCCGTCCCAGATGATGTTCATTGGCGAATTATTCGAGGCGTTGCATCAAAACGGAGGCTCCGCTTCGCTGGTGGCGAGTCGAATCCAGCAACAATGGATTGGTCACCCACGCACCGTCCAACAATACCAAAAGTGGTCACGCCAGAGCGCAGCGCCGCAGCTCCCAACGAGGAACAAGCTGCCGCTTCACAGCCCATAACAGCAGAGCCGTTGGAACCAAAAGCCACGTTGCAGCTACCGCTTGTCACTGACAGCTTGCCGCTGCGCACCGCACCAACGCCAGAATGGAGATGGGTGTTGCCGCCCGCGACGGTCGTTCTCGCGCCGCCGACAAATTCCTCGTCGCCACCGACAGCAGAGACGGACGCGCTGCTCGCCGCATCGCCAGACAAAGACAGATTGCCAGCAGTGCCGACCGCCGAACTCAGCGAACCGCCAGTCACCTCGACATCAGCGCCGCCAATCGCGCCGTCAGAGTTCGCACCAGCACCGATCACGATCGTGCTGCCGTCCGCAACAGTCCGCGCGCCAGAGCGCAGACTCACAATGCCATCCGAGCCAGACGACAACAGCACTGAGCCGGCCGCGACCCGACGACGAACCGCCGGCAATCGTCACGGAACCGCCATCCGACGACCCTGACGCGCCGCTTGCCAGCATCACGGACCCGTTAGAGCCCTTGGAGCTGTCGCCAGAGACAAACGACAGCGGCCCAGACGAACCGGACACAGCGACACCACTGTACATCGCCACGGCGCCACTGGCATCGGGACCCGAGCCCGAGCCACTAGACATGGACAGCACCGCTCGACGCGCCGGTGCCGCCCACGCCGCTCGACAGCGACAGCGAGCCACCAGCGACACCATTGCCACTGAAGCCGCCAGCGATTGACACGTCGCCGCCTCCACTCAACGTGCTTGCTCATCCAACGACTTGCACGCGGCCAGCCGCTCCAACACTCATCTCTCCGCCCTGCACGCGCACATCGCCAGACACGCCGGGAACACTGCTGCCGCCCGCTTTGTTCGACACCACCACCACAGAGACGCTCAACGGGCGAAAGGTTTTGGAAACCACAAAATAGTTAGGTCAGAAATAAAACCGAATGCGGACGAAAATAACATATTTGCACTTCTTGGCGATTCCGATTGGCAGAAATTCACAGTAGCATCTGAAATATAAAAAAAAGGTAAATAATTCTAACCTTTTTGGTTTTAGTATAGAGAACAATCAACCTACAAATCACCTGGATTTGTAAAATGATACATAATGTATCTTTTGGGGAAGGATAGGTTAAAATATTTTATTTTTATTGACGACTTACATAATATACATATTTGACTACAGTTTATGAACTTTGACATCAAAACTGTTTCGCTTTCCGACAATATCATACGGATCACTACATTTTCTGGACAAGCAGAGTATCATAAGTATAGTATCCCTGAAACCATACGTGATTTGACATTGACATGGCGACAGACGGCATCAGACGGCATCAGACGGCCGGCGAGTTTGTTTGGTTGGCGGCGGCGTCAATAGCGGGCCATTCGAGCATTTGGGCGGCCATGGGGAGGATGCCAGCGAAGCGGAGGAAGACCGGCGAGGACGGCGCGGGCGCTGGAGCAGTCGCGGCGGGCGCTGCGGCCGCCGCGGACGCGGCCGACCGGGAGGGCGGCGATCGGCTGCCGCTGCGCAACCCGTCGCACATCAAGAACAAGATGAAGCGGCAGCAGGTGATGGCCAAGTTCCGCAAGGAGAAGAAGGAGCTGCGCAAGGCCGGGCAGGAGGCGCGCCGCCTCGAGCAGGAGGAGCTCGGCGACAAGGCGCCGCCCAAGCTTGAGCCGCGCACCATCGACAACACGCGCGAGGCCGAGGTGACCATGATCGGCGCCGAGGGCGATGACGAGATCGCGGCCGACGAGCTGGACGACGAGTTCGCGCGCATCTTCGCCAACGAGGAGAAGCCCAAGCTCATGATCACGACGCGCCCGTTCCCGTCGGGCGAGCTATACCACTTTATCCGGGACCTGATGGACCTCGTGCCCAACGCCTTCTACTACAAGCGCGGCACGTTCGACATCAAAGAGATCGTGCAGTTCGCCACCAACAAGGAGTTCACGCACCTCGTCGTGCTGTCGGAGAAGGCCAAGGTCTGCAATGGGTACGTTGGGCTGGCCGTTGGGCTCGCCGTCGTTCTCCCCGCTTCTATAGCGGCCTCTAACGCGTGCCCTTGCTCTCTCTCGACCAAACAGCATGTTGGTGAGCCGGCTGCCGGAGGGACCAACCGCGTTCTTCAAGGTGTCGAACGTCAAGCTGACAGACAACATCAAGGACCGCGGCAAGCGCACGGGCCACCAGCCGGAGCTGATCCTGAACAACTTCTCGACGCGCCTGGGCCACCGCGTCGGGCGTTTCCTCGGTTCGCTCTTCGAGCACGAGCCCGAGTTCGTGGGTCGCCAGGTCGTGACGTTCCACAACCAGCGCGACTTCATCTTCGTGCGGCACCACCGCTACGTGTTCGAGGACGCCAAGAAGGCGCGGCTCCAGGAGATCGGCCCGCGCTTCACGATGAAGCTGCGGTGGCTGCAGCAGGGCACGTTCGACACCAAATTCGGCGAGTACGAGTGGCTCCACAAGCAGCACCAGCTCGACACATCGCGGCGAAAGTTCCACCTGTAGACACCGGTCGCCAGAGGGCCGCAAGCGCGCGTTCTTGCGCGCGGCAAACATGTATTTTTGCTCTCACCCAGCGTGTGGGTCCGTTCATTCCGCTTTAGTTACACAGAGTTACGAAGCGATGCCGACTGATGGAGTGCATCCAATCAGGAAAGGACCACGACCGAGTCGCTGGGTCGAGCCTTGAGTCCACTGCGGGTGAGCACTCCGAGTCACACGCACGGTGGCGAGCCGGCACTGGCGACGGACGCCATTGAGCCCTTGCACCAATGTGTCGGTTGGTTGGTTACCTTTCGTTGTGGATGAGAAACGTACCCCTCACGTATCCTGGGTACGCGCGCGGTGCCGAGCGTAACCGTACCCTCCGACTGCACACGGATTCTGAACCACCGCACTGCCTCCCTGATGTCGCAAGAGACATACGAACCCATTGTGCAAACCAACGTGCGGCCATGGGAGGGCGGCGGGAGGCGAGCGAGGGCGACGCCCGCTGACGTCACGCGAGGAGTCGGCGTCAACATCCGACGGGCGGCGCTGTCCACGCATGTGGGCGTCCGCGCTGGGCTGGGAATTGAACATGTCGGTGTCTGCGCCTGCCGATGGGTCGGCGGCAGGATCGGCGCGACTCTTGGTGAACGGGGCTGCGACAGCAAGAGACTGCAGCGTCATCGCGCTTGGTTTGGGGCTTGCTTCGCTCATGCTGCATGCGAGCGCAAGCGTTCTTGCACCACGCGCTGAAGACGCTCTCAAAGGAGATCAACAGTGTAAGACGGTGCGTGCAAGGAATTGACTTCAGGTGCTTTGCCAGGAGAAAGATTTCTGAAGTTTTTGCCATGGCGTTATATAATCTAGACCCCCGATGCCGGGAAGAAAGAACCTGACGAGGTCACACACTGCTCCTCGCGGCCCGTTCTCGCACACGCGGACAGCAATGACCCCCCGTGGTGCGCGGTCGAGCGTCTACGCGGACGAGCGCGCCAGTGAGGCGCGTCGCGCGCGTAAGCGGCCACGCTGCGGGTCAGCTGCTTACTTGGTGGACTCGATGAGGTAGGCAATGAGGTCCTTGCGCTCGGCCGGCTTCTTGAGGCCAGCGAAGACCATCTTGGTCCCCGGGATGTACTTCTTGGGAGCCAGCAGGTACTCGAACAGCGTGTCCTCGTTCCAGGTCACGCCCGAGTTCTTGTTGGCCGCCGAGTACGAGTACCCGTCGGCCTGGCCCGACTGGCGGCCAATGAAGCCGTGGAGGTTCGGGCCCTGCTTGTGCGCACCGCCAGCGTTCACCGTGTGGCACTGCGCGCACTTGGTCTTGAAGATCTTGGCTCCCTTAGCGGCGTCTCCGGCCATTGCTGCTGCTGGTTCTGGTGGTGTCGTGAAGACTGCCGGGTGATTTCCAAACTGATGCTGGCCGGGACGCTCGCCGGGTTAAACCTTGATCGAGCCTGGAAGAAAAACCTCACCTTGCGAAACGACCGGCCACCATTCGGCCGTCAAGCAGCCAATCAGCGCGCGTCGTGCGTATGCGAAACGACCGAAAAGTGTTTTAAACATCCACCACCGTCGGGATTGCTTGCTCGCTCGCATGCTCGCTTGCGGCAGCCTTGGATTTAATGCCTCTCTGTGGTGCGCTCATGGTATAGTATTCTTGAACGCTCAGCAGCTCCAATCAGAGCTGAGGGAGGTGGTGGGGGAGAGCTCTCTCGTCTTCCATCGCAAGGAGAACCAGAACGCGAAGGACATTTTTGTTGGGTCATTCACGTCCGACCCGGAGCTCCGCGTCTTTGTGCTGGACATTCGAAGTGCTCTTGCAGTGTTTTAAACTCATTTTGGTGGTCCAGACCGCCGTCGCCGCAAAGACGCGCACAATCCTCTTGGGTTCACTATGCCGATTGCCACTGCAAATTGCATCGGCAGCCCAGTAAGTTCGCGAAGCGCAAGCAGCACCACTCATGCTTTTTTTTCCATGTGCCTCCTCTGGTTTGACACGCAGATATTGCACTGTGAGCGCATGCAAACCGTCAACGAGGTCAGGCCGCCTCCAAGTATTCGCGCCTCCAACCGTGTCGCGTCGACAGTCGCGTGCCCAACTTGATCCGACGGCTTCAGACTGTGTCGCTAGCCTTCTGTCCGTTAGTGGATAACAGTATTCTACCGACGGCTACCGGTTTTGGGAACTCCCTCTAATCGGATGCCCACGATACACTTGTCCAACCATACCCTGGGTACGAGGTACTCGAGATGTGGTTACCTCTGTAACTCGCTGAAACGTAACAGAGTACACGTACCCATCATCGACTCAGCGAGCACGTTGCAGCAAACTCGACAAACTCGTCGACTTTTCACAAGACCTGCTATTTTTCCGCTCCAACTGTAACCGTAACCATAACCGTAACCGTCCCTGCGAGCCGGAAACTCGTCGAGCAGACAAAACGGACGGCGGCGACCGAGTGGTGGCCCTCGCGATGGCTTCCTCGAGGTAAGCGCGGCGCTCCTGGGCACGCCGCCGCGGGGGTCCTGGCGTTCCCCGACGCTTTCCACCCGTCTCTTCGTGTTGTGTTCGTTCCGTGGAGCTGTTGCTCACCCTCGCCGTCGCTCTGGGTCGTGCATGGCAGCAGTGACGACGCGCGGCGCCTGGCCGCGGCCGCGAGCGACGAGGACTACTTCCCCGCGTTCCTGACGGCGACGCCCTTGGCGCCCAAGGCCAGCAAGGCCAAGGCCAGTGCGCCCGCCAACACGCGCGCCAAGCGGTACGCGGACGGCGGGGCGTTCAAGGCCAAGCCGCGCCTGCGCATGACGTTCGCCGAGAGCCTGGCCATGGACAAGAAGCGTGAGCGCCTGCCGAGCCAGGACGACTCGCCCTTCGCGCTCGGCGGCGCCGACGCCATCGACCGCACGTACGTGCGCAAGCGCAAGCCGTTCAACCCGGCGGAGGACGCGCCGCACTCGCGGGCGATCGAGGACGACGCCGACCTGGACGATGCCCCGCCGCCGCCCACCGTACGTTCCCTGCCGGCCGCTCCTCTCCTTCTCGCCATCTCCAGAACCTAGATGGAGTCCTGACCCGATAGTGCTTGTCTGTGTGCTTCTCTTCCCTACCAGTCGACGCTGCTGGACCCGTCGGGGTACCTCGCGGCCTCGGCGGACGACGAGGAGGCCACGACGACGTTCCCCACGCGCTCGGTGCCGGCCGCCGCCGCCAGCTACGCGAGTGCGGGCCTGTTTCCGAGCGCGGGGGACGCCGCGTGGGGAAGCGACGGCCAGTACTGGATCACCGTCTTTGGCTACCCGACGAGCGCGCGCGCGTTCATCCTGAGCCACTTCCAGACCGTCGGCGAGGTGTCCAACTTCATCTCGGGCGCCGGCAACTGGCTGCACCTCCGCTACCACACGCGACTGCAGGCGGAGCAGGCGCTGGCCCTCGACGGACAGACGCTCGGTGGCGGCAGCGCCATGATCGGTGTCAAGAAGTGCTACCCGTCCGAGCTCGACGGCGTGCGCCAGGAGCCCGCGTCCAGCCTGTACTCGTCGCGCGCGCGCCAGAACCCGGGCTCCAGGTTCGTCGCCGCTCCCTCTCCTCTCTACCATCTGCACCCTCATCTGAGTGCTTACGCCGTGTTCTTCCTCGGCAGCGAGCTCGAGGTGGACCCAACCGAGGCCGACATCATGCTGCCCCCGCGGCGGCGGCAGGACCTCTGCTCGCGGCTCCTGGGCTACCTATTTAACTGGTGAGCCTGCCGCTGCGGGCGTCCGCGGCGAGCCAGCGGCAGTCAGCGACCATCCAGGCGGCGGGCGGACGCCCACAGACAGATAGAGACCCAGCAAGGAGCACAAGTCGGCATCCCGATCGATCGATGCCCATGCCGTGAAGTGGCGATCTTGAATGTCCTCTTCCCCTCTATACATTCCACGAACGAATACCATCCACTCCACGGTGTCGACTGCTGAATCCCTCTGACATTAGATATACTGCGTGTCCCATCTGGACCCCACGCTTCGGAGCTGCTCGCTCGCCGCTTGTCTTCACACCCGAGAACACCAGGCACCGGAGATCGCGAAGTCGTCGCCTTCCCCTCCCTCCGTCTTCCTCCTCTTCCTCCTTCCGCCCGCTCCGTGACCGCCCGCCCGCCGAGATGCTGCCGTCCTTCGTGCCGCTGCTCCAGCAGAAGGTGCTCCAGAACGAGCTGGTGGCCGCCAACCCGAAGCTCGTGGCCATGCTCAGCCACCCGGCCGGCCCCTTCACCGGTGAGGCGGCGGGCTGACGCGGGGAGATGCGAGTGGAGGACTGACTCGCTTCGTTTGTGTGCTCCTCGGCAGTCCACTTCTGGGCGCCCACCATCAAGTGGGCCATCTCGCTGGCCAACCTGGCCGACATGCGCCGCCCCGCCGAGAACATCTCGGTCGCGCAGCAGACTGGTGCGTAGCGACCGATCACTTGAGCCCGGAGCAATGGGAGCGAGGAGGCGGACGAACTAACCACTTTCCATGGCCATGCGGCCAACTCGCAGCGGTGACGGCGACCGGCGTCATCTGGTCGCGCTACAGCATGGTCATCACGCCCAAGAACTGGAACCTGTTCGCCGTCAACGTCTTCATGGCCGGCACGGGCCTCGTGCAGTTCTACCGCAAGTTCACGTGCGTCGACGTCCGCGGCTTCTCGTCTGGGGATCGATCTGCCAATGGACTGACTTGTTGTTCGTGTTCCGCGTGCGGAATGGAGCAGCTACAAGCCGCCGCAGGCCATCGAAGCCGCCAAGGAGTAGAGCGAGCGTCCCGAGCCCCACCTCCAGACTCCGACCCGCGGTCTCATTGCCCAAAGCGAGCGGCGGCGTGTTGCCGTCGCGGGTTATGCGCTTTCGTCGCCAATCTCCCAACACGCAGCATGCACTCGCTCTTTCCAGTCTGATTGTGCCGTTTATATAATCGTCGCTACCGATCCACGAGGTGTCTCCCAACGCTAACGACAAGCGCCGCCCCGGTCATCCGCGGAAGCCGCCGCCGCCCTGCATCCCGTTGTTCGGCGGGTACATGCCGTACGCGCCTGGTCCGCTCATGGGATATCCAGCAGCACTGGGCGGCCGCATCATCATTATCCCCGGCGCGGACATGCCGCCCTGCCCCATCATGTTCGCTGGCGGCGGCATCATCATGCCGCTGTTCCCAGCGAATGCCATACCCCCAGGCGCCATGACGGGCTGCGGCGGTCGCAGTTGCTGGAACTGCTGCTGCTGCTGCTGTTGCTGCTGTTGAGGTGCCGCATACTGGTTCATCAAATTCATCGCTGGGTACTGAGCGCCGCCCATGGCCATGCCTCCCATGGCCATGCCGCCCATGACTGGACCCTGCGGCTGCATCATGGTGGACGGGAACACTGCTGGTGGCGGCCCGCCGGCATACCCCATCGTCGATTGCTGCTGCTGCTGCTGCTGCTGTTGGGGCGGTACAGCAGGCCTCGCATCCGGGACGTCGTCGAACGAGATCATGTTGAGCTTGGCGAACGCGCGCTCCTCGGCCAGGCGCTTCTCCTCCTCGTGCTTCTCGCGCGCGACCTCCTCGGCGGCGGCGTCGATCGCGAGCTGGATCTCCTGCAGCCAGTTGCCGCGCTCCGCCTCGGTGCCCGCCGCGAGCAGGTGGCCGCCAGCGACGCCCGGCACGAGCACGCGGAAGCCCGAGGCTCCCCTCGGCGCGTCAGCAAAGTGTGCGGCCTCGACGCGCACCTCCTCGTTGACCGGGATGATGATCTGCGGCATGCTGGAGGTCACGGTCTCGTAGAGCAGCAGCGCCTCTGGGCGGAGGATGGCGTAGAGCTTGACCCACGCGACGCCGCTCTTGTTGCGGAAGAGCGGGCCGCGCAGCACGCTCGTCTTCATCTCGACGACCGAGTCAACGCTGCAGGCCGCGTATTGCATGCCGTTGAGCTGGCGCGCGTCCTTGCTCATGAGCGCGCGCTCGTGCTCCGTCGTCGGCTGCGGCGGCATGGCCATCGTGGCCGACGCGTGGGCGGCCGCGTCCAGCTCGACGCCCTCGATCTCGGCCTGCAGCGCCATCCACTCGATGGGTGTCATGAGCTTGTACTGGCCGCCGTAAATCTCGGGCAGCGACGGCGCCGGGATGATGTACCGCAGCTCGCTCGCGTCCTGCAGCACGCGGATGCGCTGCTGCGTGCGCTCGCTCGCAACCTTGGAAAGCAGCAGCGCCAGCGCACGCGTGACGGCCGTGCCGTTGACCACGAGCACGTGGCGCACCGTCTCCGGGTACCACTGCTTGGCGACCATGAGCAGGTCGGTGACCATCTTGGTCTCGAGGTTGGCGAGCGCGCAGCCCGCCAGGTCGACGAGGAAGACGACGCCCGGCGCGCGCTTCTCCTCCATGGCCTCGACGGCCAGGTCCAGCATGTAGACGCACAGGCGGCGCGTGTCCTCGAGCGAGCTGGACCCGTCGGCGGCGCCCACACCCTGGCGCTGCAGCTTGTCGCTCGAGAAGCTCGGCCGGAAGAAGCGCAGCTGCAGCAGCACGATCGGGCACCCGTCCTGGTCGCCCGCGTGCTCCAGGAAGTGCACGTAGCCCTTGCGCAGCTCCGTCTGGACGGTCGACAGGCCCACGTGCAGCTCCGAGTAGTGCTGCTGCTCCCGGAACGCGTGCTTCTCGCGCAGCTGCAGCGCCGCGCGCATCACGTCCCCGCGGTGCCGGCGCAGCGTGCGCTGCAGCTCCGCCGCCGTGAACGCGTCCGGCAGCGCCACGGCGCTCTCGAGCGCCTGCAGCGCGGTCGGCTGCGCGCCCAGCGCCATGGGGACGTCGCCCGCCGCCCCGTCGGGCCCAGAGCCGTGGAACGCGCGCGCGTGGCCCGCGCCGAACTCCATCTCGGCGACGAAGGCGGTTGGTGAGGAAGGTTGCAAAGTGTCGCTTCGGATCTGAGTTTGGCTCCTCAAGAAGGTGGGTTGTGTAAATGTAACCAGGGTATACCACGCGAAGACGAGGGGTTACAGTGTCCATTATCAGAATGCTTGAAGAGAGTCATGGCTCGCGCATTGGAGCCGTGATCGCAAGAGGGTACCGACCATCACCGCGGTCGTCTCTCGACGAGCAACCGGCCTGGACGGTCGCGCCGCTCTCGGCTGCATCGGACGAGCACAACGGCGTGCCGTACAGGTATAGCCCCTCGTACACGCTCTCGCCGACCCACTCCGGCAACTCCAACACGTCCGTCGACTCCAACGACAAGAAGCCGAACGACAGACCGGAGCGCAGCGTCGCCGGCAGCGACGAGATCGGGTTTGACGCGAGCGCCAGGAAGTAGTAGTCGTCCGTCTCGATGAGGTCCGAGAAGTCGTCTGGCAGCTGGGCGATCTCGTTGCCGATGAGTGACAGCTCGGACAGCGCCGGGATGGACAGCAGCTCGCGCGGGACGTCGGTGAAGAGCGAGTGCTCGAGGTAGATGAGCTCGACGTCTCCCCATACGTCGGGAAGGGAGGCCGGTAGGGCCGAGAGGTTGGTCTTGGACAGCTCGATGTCGCCGAGTTTGGATGGGAACGGCGTCTGCAGCACCCCTGCTGGCAGCTCGGTCATATTGACGTAGACGAGGATGAGGAAGATCATGTCTGGGTGGTGGTCATCGGAGAGCGCGGCGTCGGCGCTCCACTCGACGATGGTGCAGTTGTACAGCTCGATGCCGATCAGGTTGGAGAACGACTGGATGGCTGGCGGGACCACGAGCGCAGGGCAGTGCGTGAAGATGACGGAGGAGACGGTGGACGGGTCTAGGTTGTCGAACGCGTCCTGTGGCGGTGAGTCGACTCCCATTCGATAGCAGTTGAACTCGATGACGGCGCAGCTGTCGCCGGATGCGAACCATGGATACACTGACTGGGCACATTGGTTGACTGCTGTTGCGAGGACATCTGCTCCTGCTGCGTCGGTGCTTACTGTTGTCACCATGCTCCCTGCCGAGTTGGATCGTGCTGCTCGAAGGTGCAGAGTCAGTATGGTGACAGCTACAATCATGAACCCGATTGCGACCGCGGAGCGTCGAAGCTGCGACTTGATTCTCTTCGCACTCAGCATTGGCGAAGGTCGACTCAAAAACTGTCGCTCATGGGAATGTTGACTATCATCTGGCGCATTTTGGTTTTGGTACGAGAAGCGACCGGCGGATATGTACGACCGCACGGATGATTGTGCGGCTGCCGATGCTGGAACGTTCAGCGCCAGTGGCGGTGGCTCTTTCCGTGTGCGCAGCACGCTGGCGATCACAAGCAGACAGAAGTATATGCTCAAATGCGGCACCAGCTTGTACCCGACGTCCAAAGTGGATCGAACGAACAGCGCCTGGTTCTCGCGAATCATGTTCGGGAACGCCGTGTCGCTGTAGGTGAGTGTGAGTGGAAACGTGTATAGCTCGGCGTCGTACTCGTTCGCATACGGCATGAAGACTGCCACTGGAAGCACCACGCTCATCGCGAACGTCAGCAAACAGTCCAACACGTGACACAGCAGCCGAGCAAAGGCCGGAGACGCGCGCCACGACGGAGAAGAGAACGAAGTGATCCGCATCGACGCGCGCTTGATGAACTGGTCGTAG
>JAADYH010000646.1:0-16766 GCA_023338125.1 Phytopythium aichiense | reverse complement strand
GTTGCCATCGCGCACCAACGCCACCAACGGATGAATGCCACCGCACGACGCAATCTCCACCTTGTTCTCGGCGTTCACTGATAGACCCCACAATGCATTCGCAGCCTCTTCCTTCTGCACGTCGTTGCCATCGCGCACCAACGCCACCAACGGACGAATGCCACCGCACGACGCGATCACCACTCGGTTCTCGGCGTTGTTCACTGATAGATTGAACAATGCACCCGCAGCCTCTTCCTTCTGCGCGTCGTTGCCATCGCGCACCAACACCACCAACGGATGAATGCCACCGCACAACGCGATCTCCACCTTGTTCTCGGCGTGTTGAGCAGACAAACTCTTCAATGCTTCAGCTGCCCATGCCTTCTGAGCCGCGCTTCCGTTTTGTACCAACTCAACAATTGCGGTGATCTCCTGCGTTTCCGATCGTGCTCCACGATTCACTTGAACGGCGATGAGGTGCTCCGTCGCGTACCACGCCAATCGTGCGTTTCTACTTTTCGCCAACTCGATCAAGCTCAACAACGCACCTCCACGCGAGATCACGTGGTTCTTGTGTTTGTTCGGTGCTACTCTCCCGTCGATTGGCGACCACAACCGAGCCATGTCCAGCCGCTCCAACAACGAGAGCAAATGCACCACGACGGCATCGATCGTCACGCGCTCGGACGGATCCAAGCAGCACATTCGCTTGATCAAACGCCATTCCGAGTCGGCGATCTCGCTCGGTTGCAGCGGCAAAGCACCCTTCTTGGAATGTGAAATCACTGCCAAATCAGGCACCGTCCCCCACGGATACGTCCCACTTGCCACCTCGATCATCACCATCGCGAATGAATACACATCCGACGCGAATGTTGCCGCCTTCCCGGGTACACCTCTCCACGGAAGACACTCCGGCGCCTTCCAACGATACGCGCCAACGGCCCCACCCCCACCGTCATCCTCGTCACCGCGCTGACCCGACGCGCTCAAACCAAAGTCCGCCAGCTTCGCGATGTCGTCGGCCCCGACCAAGATGTTGTTCGCCTTCAGGTCGGCGTGCACGATGCCCTTGTCGTGCAAGTACTGGAGTCCCAGCGCCGCATTCAACAGACTGTACCAGATCAAATACGGCTCGCGCTTCTTCCCGCGAAGGTACGAGCTCAAGTCGCCGCCGCTCGCGAACTCGCACACAAACAGCGGCTGGCCAATGTGACACGCGCCGTACATCTTGACGACGTTGATGTGGTTCAGTTGGAACCACGTGTCGGCTTCTTGAAGGAACTGCGCCTGAACGATCGCGCGATCCCCAATTTCAGTAAAGACTTTCTTCACGACGACGCGGGTGTCAAACCACATGCCATGGTGGACGGACCCGAACGCGCCGCGACTGAACTCGGTAATCGATTTGAACTCGACCTCGGATGGAGAAAGGAACCACTTCGGCAGTGAATGGGATCTCCCAGACATCGGTGCCGAGCTGGCGACTCCATGTTGTTGGTCCATTGCGTCTTCACTCGATAGGAGTGTTGCCATACCGTCAGACACCCGACCGCCATCACACAAGTCTTGCACTGCATCTTCCGGAATCGCGTTGCAAGAGGCCACCGCCGTTGACGCTGCTTTCGTTGCGACTCCAGCTGGCATTCTTACCTGGATCAGCTCACTCAGCCTGCCCAACTGAGCC
The DNA here is from genome assembly GCA_023338125.1 of Phytopythium aichiense. Classification (NCBI taxonomy): domain Eukaryota; phylum Oomycota; class Peronosporomycetes; order Pythiales; family Pythiaceae; genus Phytopythium; species Phytopythium aichiense. The sequence continues at coordinate 15,097 of JAADYH010000646.1, read as the reverse complement.
GTCGACGACGCCACCGAATAATGAGGCTCCCAGTCGTGCACGTCACTCGACCGGGACAAGTTGTGCATCTCTAGAAGCCGATCAATGTCCACGTGGAACGCGAACACGCTCATTTGCTCTCTCTCGCTATGGTCGAATGGAGTCGATGCATAGCTACAGCTCTTCTGCTCCAGATGCCGGCACAGCCGAACGAGGAGGCCGGCGACATGTGTGGCCAGATCTTTCACAATCGAAACGTCGGTGTCTTTCGACCCCAACGCTTTCACCTGCTTGTAGATGTCTTCGAGTCGCGAATGAATAGGCTCAGTCAACGGATCTTGGACCATTCGAGCGCAGTCGTCGAGTGCTTTGACGATTGATCGCCCACCGAGCGCTGGCACCACGAACAAATCGATCGACTCGACACCCCCTCTGTCGAGATCGTGCACCACGACAACGGTACTATCACTGAACCGATCGTGCCCCCGATCTATCCCAGCGATTTCTTTGAGGCGCGCGATCACGTGGAGCATCGCAGCGCTTGAGGCGGTGTCAACTTGCAGGATGCTCGACAGAACCGTCCACTCGCTCTCATCGACAAAGTCAGGACGCAAAGTCGGCACCGCGCCATATTCAGTCGGGGGACCCAGCTCCATCTTTTGCGGATTGCTTGTCGCGGACGACATCACGTGCAAGCAGTTCAGGATCAGCACAGCCAGCGCCGCCGCATCAGCTGCTGCTCGTAAAGCCTGACTCGGTTCTCCAGAATGACTCGGAATACCACCGCCGTCAGCAACAAGCCCAGCGCCAAGCACCATTGCTTTGTCCTCGCACTCGGCGCAGAAAGCGTCGTTCATCGTTAAACGACCACCACAGCAAATGCCTCGCTGGTGCAGGTATTGAAGCGCCAGCGCCATCTCGTACACCCGCCGCCACACTTGTTGTCGATCCTTTGTTTCGCTCACGAACGCATTCAGTGCTCGCACTCTCTCGTGCACGATGAACGGCCGACTGCCAACATGGCACGCGCCGAGGAACTTGGCCACGTGCGGGTGGTTCAGACCCGACCACACGTTGGCGTCTCGAATGAACCGCGTCTTGTCGGCGGCGGTGGCGGCGCCATCCGGATGAAACACATCGTTCCCCCACCGCGACAGACCGAACGAGCTGCTGAACTCGAACGGCATGACCAGCCACGACGGAGGCGTCACGACGATCATGTTGGAGCGATCAGCCACCACTCGAAAGGCCTTCATCGTCATCTCCATCTCCTCCGACGTCAGCACATCGTTTCCGTACTTGTCCACTGCCGCCTTGAGCAGGGTCAGCACTTCTTCCTGCTGATCCTCACTCTCGATCTCGCTCAGGAGACCACGCCCAATACTATCGTGCTCGGCGTCACTTGATGCGAGGAGCGCCAGCAGGACTTCGTATCGCTTCACGCGGTCGCTTCTCTCTTGCCCAAGCGCCTTCTCCCATTCACTCCACCTCGCAGATCCTTTCACGTTGTACTGCGAGCTCATGGCGTCCAGCACGCCGTGCAGTCGCTGGATCTGACGAACAAAGTGCCCAGTCTGCGCCAGCCGCAGCAGCCACGACGTCTGCGCCTCGTACGCGCGCATCTCGTCCTTCATGCCCTCGGCACTCAGCAGCAGTCCAAACAGCGCGTGGTCGATCTCAGAGGCGCTCATCGCTTCGATCACCTCGCGGGAGTGGCGGTAGCGAGCGGCGGTGTGGTCTCCGAGTCCATCTTCAGGGTGTGGCGCGTTGCTTGTACCGTGCTCGACTGTGTTCTTGTCCTTCTTCTCCCTCTCTTGCTCTGTCGTCTCCCCTCTCGACGGAGCGCTCAGGTCGCTGGCTCCCAGCACCTGGTCGTCGGCAACGCCGCGAGCCCTACGACCGGCCATGTTCCCCCCTCCCTAACCGACCAGTCCGGCCGCTTGCGCGCTCTGATCCTCGTCACTATCAGTTCACTCCGCCACGGCGGCGGCCGCAAAAGAGCAGCGACAGTGCGGGGCCGGCAACTGCGCGCGGCGACCCTCGTCTGGATGTGAGCGGAGAGAAATCTCCTCGCTGACGGTTGCAAGAGCCTTCGAGACGAGAGGAGGTGAGCGCTTCCCGTCTCCATTTCGTTTCAGAGAGTGAAGTGAACCCATTGGGCTGCGATTCCGCATCTTTTGGAAGACATATCACAAACCTGGGTGACGCTCGGCGTGGGTTCGTGTTTCAGCCAATCAACTTGGGCCATTGTCGATCAAGCCGCCCAATCACGTGTCGAGGATGAGTCTATTGACACAACCCGGCCTGACACGCCAAGTGCCACCACATCAGCAACAGCAACGGAAGCGGGCGTGAAGCCCAATGCATGCAGTTCAACCGTGCCGTGAAGAAGAAGAAGAAGAGGAGGAGGAGAACAAACCCCTTCGTCTCGGCCAAGACCAGGAGAAGGTCGGCCGTGCGGTGGCCGCCGCAGTTCCATGAGGCATTTGCTGCCCAAGGAGGAGCTGCCATGAACGCGGAGAATGCTCACAGACTGGGGAAGCTCACGACCGACACGTCATCATTGCATCCAAAACGCACGCACGACCTTGACGCGGACACTCGAAGGCTCACTCGACCTCGCCACGACGCACAGGCCCGAAATGCCGGCACCTGCACCTCGTGACTGGCGTCGCTCATATCAACCGCCTCCCTCTCCTCCTCCACACGCTGCACGCTCGAATCACTCGGAATACCGCCGCCGCACCGTCAGCCTCCCGTTCGCCAGGTTCAGGTACCCGCGGATGAGGAACCGTCCGAAGCGGTTCTTCCCCTTGCCGATGACCTCATACCGCGCCTGTGCGCCGTCCTCGTCGCTCTCGTCGCCTCCCTCGGCCGCGACGCCAACGGCGGGCGGCAGCTTCATGAACTGCAGCTCGACCTGCTCTTCGCGCACCCGGACCATGGTCCCGTTGAACTGCCGCAGCTTGAAGAAGCCCGAGTACTTGCCCGAGATCGGCCGCCGGTCGCTCTTGTCCTTCTGCTGTACGCGCGACACGTACTCGAACGGACTCACGCGGTTGTGCGTGAAGTCCTCTTCGCAAAAGCCCCAGTGCCCTTGGAAGCACGCGCGCTGGTTGCGACGGATCGTGTACGAGCCCTTCAGGATCGGGAAGTTGCGGTCGTCCAGCGTCACGTTCTCGAACACACGGAACTCCGGCGGGATGAAGTGAGGGATCGCTGGCGCTTTCGGCTTCGCTTGGCGCTGTGGCTTGGGTTGACGCTTGGGCTTCGGCTTTACTGGCGACGAGACCTTGAGAACCACGCGTGGTCGCTTCCGCGGCCGTCCATCTTCGTCGGAAGATGACGAGCTGCTGCTCCCACTGCTGCTGCTGCTGCTACTACTTGAGCTACCGCTCGAGCTGCTGCTGGAGCTGCTGCTGGAGTTGCTGCTGTTCACGACCACGGTCCCATCGCTCTCCACACCGTCAGTCGTGGCCGCTGGTGCTGAGATTGGCAGGTCCACCTTCGCTAAACCCTCACTCTGAGCGCTTCCATCGAGATTCGCGACGCTGGCTTGCTCGTCCTCGTCGTCCTCGTACAAATCAAATACGCTCTTGCCCTGTTTCAGCACCGCTTCGTCCACAGGAACGGGGATCTCGATCTCCATCTCGCCATCGTCTTCCATCTCGTCGTCGCCAAACCACTGAGGAGCAGCATCGACAAGAGAACTCGGTGCCGCTCCATCATCATCACCGCTCGTTGCTTGAGAGGCCTTCAGGTTATCGATCTCAAGCGCTGGTGCTGCCTCGGCACTGCTATCCTCGGCAATCTGACACGGTTCCCCAGAGCTTGAAGGCTGCTTGACATCTGGCGCTTCTTCATTCGCGTCAAGGACCAACTCGTCCATCGGTTCGTCGTGCTGCTCACTGCTCGGGGCCAACACAGGAGTCGCCGGAGAGCCGATCAATGCCGCGATCTCATCGACGTCAACCATCTTTTCGTATTCGGCAACATTCGCGGTGCTTGGGTCTGCACCTCCTGCCACAGGTTTCTCTGTCTGGTACTGCCCAGGCTCGCTAGACGAGTTAGGCTGGTTGTGATCAGAATCAGCTGAGCTTGTCACATCCATCGGCTCCTCGGTCTTCGCGCTGTTGTCGCCTGCTTCGTCTGGTTCAGAAGCGACACTGATCTCATTTGCAGCGCCTTCAGTCATCTCAGCAGAGCTGTCGAGCGCCACCAGCTCTTCGGGAGTTGCTATTGCGCCAATTCCATCATGCGCTACTTTGGCTTCGTCATCTTCCACGGTCACTGCGGGTAGTTTATGCGCTGCATCAAATGTATCCACAAGCGAGGACGCGGACGATTTAGAAGCGCCTGCGTCCTCGTCGACCGAAGGCGAGACTTCCACTGGCGCCTCGGAGCTGGTGCTCCTGTCAGCAGGTTTATCAGCGCTGTCCATCGCATCTTCTTCTTCGTTCGGCGGAGCGGAAACACGCGACTCCAACACATTCGAGGCCGAGGATGTCGCATTCATCGCTGTCGAAGGGCTGCTCGCTTCGCCTGCAACGTCATCCTGTTCCGCTCCATTACCAGTAGCGCTCCACTCGCCCTTTTCGCTCTGCATCTCCGCCCCAAGCGCAGCCTCTTCTCCTTCACTCACCGCTGCGGGCTCGTCCTTCTCCACTTGCGCCTCCTCCAGGCCCGCGCTCTTCTCGCTGGTCGTCACAGCAGTCTCCTCCACCTCAGCAGTAGCTTCCTCCTTCGCTCCTGCGACCACCGGGTCTTCCGGCCCACGCGTGTCACCTCCGTCCTCACTCTTCGCCAGTCCGTCGACAGCCTGCTTCTGTCCTGGCACCTCGTCCGGCCCGGCGCTCGCCCCATTCGACGCACCACCCTCATTCTCCAGCCCGTCGGCCTCCGCCACGCCCTCCGCCACAGCCTCGCCCGCGTCCTCCCGCGCCGCGACCGGAGCGCCAGCGGTGCCCAGCACGTCGCTCGTCGCCATCCTCCATCTAATTGCCACGCCCTTTCTCGCCACGGTACTGCTTGCTGCTTGCTGTCTTCTTGGCTTCCGCTCTTGCCGCGCTTTCTCAGTTTGAAGGCCGAGGAAATCCGCGGCGCCAGATGCGGCAGCGGATTGGCCGAAATCCGACTCCGAACCCTGTTTCGATTCGCTATAACTTCTTTCCAAAACGCGTTATGATTGGTCGAAAAGCAGACGCTTCGCTCCAGTCACTCGCCCGCCAAGCGTCGGGCCGCCCGCAGTCGCGAATTGTTTTTGCGGACCGAGGGACCGAAGGACCAAAGGAAGGAGAGTGAAGAGCCGAGAGGATGATCGTGCCCGTGCGCTGCTTCACGTGCGGCAAGGTGCTGGCCAACAAGTGGGAGACGTACCTGGGCCTGCTGCGCGCCGACTACACGGAGCGCGACGCGCTGGACGAGCTCTCGCTCAAGCGCTACTGCTGCCGCCGCATGATGCTCACGCACGTCGACCTCATCGAGAAGCTGCTGCACTACAACACGGGCGGTGCGTTGCGTCTCCCTGCCTCCATACAAAACCACAGCCAGGCGCTGACGCTCTCTTCTGTGGTTCTTTCGCCCAGCGATCGAGCGCGGCGACGACTAGAGCGCGGGGCGGACGCGTCGGCTCCCCCTCCGCCTGCCATTTTTCCTTTCGTATTATATCGAGACGGACGCTGCCCAAGTGAATACCAGCGACCCACGCGATTGAATAGCCCGTGCCTGTCTGCCGCTCGCTCAGATGAAGACGAGCTTTTCGACCGCGTCGCGGTCACTCGTGGCCTCGCTCCGGACGAACCCCCAGTGCCGTAGCGTGCAAAACGCGCGCAGGAACCGCGCCTTGGCCTCGGTCAGCGCCGCTCTCTTCTCCTCCTTGCTGCTCTCTGCGCGCGCCTCGGCCCCCACGGCGTCCGCGAACGCGTCGAACCAGTCCCGCAGGCTCAGCTGCACGCCCGGGTTCTCCTGGTAGTACAGGAACGCGATGCTCACGTCCTCCAGCCACGTGGGAGCCCGCGCCTCACCACCTTGGCCTTCCTTCTCCTCCTCCTCTTCCAGCGCCGTCGTCATCAGCAGGTCCTTCAGCTTGTCGTGGTAGCTAAAGTGCAGGTTGCCGGCCACCGATTGGTCCAGGCGGAGCGTCACGAGCTCGCCGAGCGACCACTTGCCGGTTCTGGACGCGCTCGGACTCGCCGAGGACTGGACGAACGCCACCACGAGGCGGTCGATGAACACGTCGCGGACCTCCCGGCGCACGTGGGCGAGCATGCGCTTCGTCTCGGTGTCTTCCTGCGTCTCCACGCAGTACGCGGACAGCATCACGAGCTCTCGCAGCGTCTCGGCCAGCTGCTCCACACGCTCTTCACTCGGGTCTGTTCTGTCAATTGCACCAGCATCGTCGCCACTGAGCAAGCCTTGGACCAGCGCACGCCAGTGGTCCACCATCGGTTGCAGCCGTGCGGGGCTCGCGCGCTCGAGCTGCTGCACCAAAAGGTGGAGAACCTCCCCTGTCGCGAGCTTCCCGTCCAAAGCAAGCGCCAGGTGCGTCAGCATCGCGTCGCCGGTCAGCGAGACGTCCAGCCAGGAGCACGCGGAGCGGAAGCACTGCCAGCCGACGGCCCAGCGCGCGCGCCTCCGAGCGAGTCGCTGCAGCTCTCGGGCCGTGGATCGCTTCCAGTCCGCACCAGCGGTCGCCTTCGTCTTGCCGTTGCCTCGCGTTGAGCGCGCCACAATCGCCACCAGCTCGGCGACTCGAGCGCCTCTCGCTGGGAACAGGTCCAGGTAGGACGCGACCAGGTCACTGGACGAGCAAGCGCGGCCTGTGGGTAGTTCTTGGCGCCGCCGTTTGCCGATTAGCCACGACGCCGCCGCAGGAGACAGCGACGCGATGGCGCGGAGCGCATCCAGAGGCCGGACGCAGTGCTTGGCGAACGCAAAATGGCTCAGCATGCTCCACGGCACGTGCTTGAAGTGCGAGAAGAGCAGATAGCGGAGCGCGTGAAGGAACACGGCGATCGACTGCGTGGTACGGTGGCGCTCGGCCAGCAGCCGCAGCGCTGCGCCGCTCAGCGCGAGGGGAAGCTTCTGGTCAACCACGAGACTCTCGAGGATATCGTCGAAGCATTTCAACGAGTCGTCCAGCTCGAAGAACTGCATGTCGATCCGGCTCACCACTGCGACCGGCAGCCGGCGCAGAGCTGGCGACGCCCCCGATGCAACGCCGACGATCAGCCCCATCGACATGAAACCCATCAGCGAAGGTGGCGGCCGGAAAGACACCGAAGAAGCCGACACCATCTCTTGCTGGTAGCTCTGCTGGATCTGTCGGAAGTGCGTCCAGATCTCCAGGAAGTCGTCCAGCACCTGGGGAGCGAACGCCTCCAGCTCTTCGATGCAGAGCAGCAGGTACGGCTTCGGCGGATCGTGCGACGGGGAGTGGTAGTGATGGAGCTGGTACTGCGCCTCATGCTTCTTGATCCAGCCGGTGAGTGTGCTTCGCCATGACTCCAACTCCAGCAGCAGCGACGGGAGTGCCGCTCCGCCGCTAGGATTCAACAGTGCTGATAGGTCGGCTGGACTTGTCGGGGTGGTGATAACCTTGATTTTCCCGATCGTGGATGCGGAGAAGTCCAGCGAAAGCCGCAAGACCTCATGCAGCAGCTGCGCCAGAGCGAACTCGGTCGACCGCATCTTGACAGCCGCGGAGACTGACGCAGTCGGTGCTGACGGCTGAGGTAGGGACGCCGTAGAGGATCCAGTAGGGGATGCGGAGGGACCAGCAGCGACCACGCACCGAGAGTCGACGATCCGGCCCATGAGCCACTGAATCGCTGTCTGGCATCCTGCCACAGCCTTTCGGATCGACACAGAGGCCGCTGTCGATGCTGGAGCAGGTGCATCGCTAGCACCATCCGCCTCGCACATTGTCACCGGTGCTCTTTCCAAGACCACGTCGATCTCAATCAACTCGTTCAGTGGCGCGAGTACCATGTCACGCAGTGCGGCCATCCACGTCTCGCACGGGTCCGAGCCTGTCATAAGCGCGTTCACCTCATTCCATATCCTGCCCAGCAGTTGGTCGACTGTCCACTTGGCGTACGGCCGCGACACTTGCCCCGCTGTTGATCTCGACCGCGAGGACCTGGACGCTGCGCCGACTCGAAGCCGCTTCGTCGGTCTCTTCCTCCCGGAGCCCGCGTCATCGCTGCTGTAGTCGTCGCTCCCATCGCTCCGGTCGTCTTCGAAGGCGCTGCCGCTGCTGTATCCCGCGTCACCACCGCCTTTGTTCTGCTGTGCCGCTTGCCTGGCCCGTCGACCAGGCTGCCGTCGTTGCCACTGCTCCTCCAGCTCTCTGCGCTTCCGCCGCGTGATCCTCTCGTTCGGCGCAGTCAGGCTTGTGGCGTCCGTCTGGGCCTTGCCAGCGTCGAACAACGCGAACGCGTCGATCTCCTGCACGAGCCACTGCTCCTCTCTCTCGCGCTCACTCTTGACGGCGTCGAGCTGCTCCACGATCCACTCGACCAGGCGCCGCGCCGTCGCCACATCCGGTGGCAGCACCAGCACAAGCGGGAACGAGCGCTGCAGCACTTGGCAGAGCGGCGCGATCCACACGTCGCTGGACGTCGCATCCGCCCCGGAGACGACGCTCGCGGCTGGGAACGCGTGGAACTCGGGGAAGCTGACGAGCGGCGCGCTTGGACAGTGACTGTCGTCGGTTGGGGGCGACGGCGCTTGGCTGCGGTAGCGCTCAAAGAAGCCCAGCACCTGCCGGTAGCAGTTGACGTTGGCGCCCGCGATCACTGCGTCCACCGCCGCGTGCGAGCGCTCACACGCGTACTGGAACGCCACCTCCTGCAGCGCGGCGTACGTCTCCTCTTCGTCCTCCTTGTCCCCAGCGTCCTCAGTCTCCACAACGCTCGGCTTCTGCTGCTCTACCTCGGGCGATACTGGCGCTGCGTAGGCGGGAGACGCATGGATCGGAAGACCACACGGCGGCGGAGGCCGTGCAAATGGGAAGAACGCCTCGCGTCGGTACCTCTCGGCCGGAGGCTGCACCGAGACACCCGTCGCGAATGTCGCCGCGTCCATTTTCAAGCAGTGGCAATGGCGGGAGTGTCTTCAAAAGCCGAGACGATTCAAATGTGAATTGAAATGGATTTCAGCGAATCAGATGTCGCGAGCGCGAAACGACGCGAGCTGCCAACGGCTCCCATGGACGGCAGACATTGCTGTTGCTCCTGCTGCTTCTGCTGTCTGCACGAGCGCGCTCAAAGCCCAAGGAGAACGAACTAGCAGCGCACAAGATGCGAGAGCGGGCGGTGGGTTTGCGTGCGGCGCGGCGGCCACGTCAGGAGCTGCAGGATGACCAGAAGAAGGAGCTGCGCGAGGCATTCGAGCTCTTTGACACGGACAAGAAGGGGTCGATCGACTACCACGAGCTCAAGGCAAGGCCGTCGTCCCTCCTGCTGATCAACGGACTGGACAAGTGCGCTCACAAAGATGCTGGGCCTGGTGGCTACCGCAGGTGCTCATGCGCGCGCTGGGCTTTCAGGTCAAGAAGAAGGAGGTGCTGGAGCTCGTGGACGAGGTTGACGTGCACCGCAGCGGACGCATCGACTTCAACGACTACATGGAGATCAGTAAGCCCCGCCCCCGCCATAAGACCCCGCACCTGTTATGGACGTGTAGTCCTGACGCTGCTTGACGAATCGTGGCAGTGAGGCGCAAGATCCTAGCGCGCGACCCGGACGAGGAGATCGCCCGCGTGAGTTGTCGCACAGCACCATAAGGAAGAAGCTCGCCCGCTGATCGTGTGTGCGCTGTGCTGCGAGCCAGGCCTTCGACCTCTTCGACGAGGACGGCTCGGGCAAGATCACGCTGCGGGTACGCGCCTGGAGACGCCAACGAACGCGCTGGTCGAGCGACTGACGGCCTCAACTCCCTGCTGGTTCAGAAAATGCGGCGCGTGGCCAAGGAGCTGGGCGAGAACCTCGGCGATGACGAGCTACAGGTGCTTTGCGCCGTCTTCTTCGAACCATCAGACCGTGCCGTGCTCACGAGCGCTGCACTATCCACCGCAGGCCATGATCGACGAGTTCGACCAGAACCAAGACGGCGAGATCGACGCGGACGAGTTCTTCGCCATCATGAAGCAGTCCACCGAGTACTAGACCCCGCCATCAAGCACATCAACGACCAGCAGCATCGAAAGAAAGTGGGTGTATTGCAATGGGAGAGCAAGACACACGCGCTCGCTAAACGAGTCAGCACAGCGCACGCATCCCGTCGATCCTATCGTCCTCCGTCCGCTGTCACTGCTACGACCGACCGGTTCCAGGAGCTGGTGCTCTAGTTGCGGTGGTGGAAGTTGTCGCGGCCCTTGGGCTGCAGACGCACGATAGATAACGAGATAAATACACGCGTCAGTCAGCAGCTCAACCTCGCAACTCGACAGTGTCGAGAAGGAAGGAGCCGATGACAAGCGAGAGAAGTGCCGAAGCACCTCCCGAACCACTGAAAGGCAGAGAACCCGGCGCAAGTCGCGTCGGCGCTCACACTCCGGAGGAGGAGACGAAGCCAACGCGACCTGCAGGCATCGAAGCAAAGCAAGTGAACAATGTGGGAGCCATCCCTTCCACCGACACTCAAAGGAAACGCCAGGATCCTCACAGAACCTGGCGCTCCTCGTCATCATGAGGGAAGCAGAGAGGTCCCGTTCTCGTTCGCAATGGGTACACCGATGCAGCAGCCACAGGCGAGCGGCAGGCGTTCGGAGACACCCACCGCCCGCCCGCGACCGCCGTTCTCTTCTTTTGCGTGTGTCATCGGCTCCAGCATTGGATATGGGGAAAGGATCAGGGGAAGCGGCGGCTTACCTGCGGCACGTGCACGCCAGCGAGCTTGAGGTCGAGGTGGGCCAGCAGGTCCTTGGTGTCGTTGTCGATCTCGATGCTCTCCGTGTTGATGGCCGAGACCTCCGGGACGAAGTCCATGCGGCGCTCGCGCTCCTCCTCCTGGAGCTTGAGCGAGATGCCGCGCACCTGGCCGTGCTGGATGCGCTTCATGAGGTGCGTGATGTAGCCCGCAATCTTGTTGCGCATGCGCTTGGACGGGATGATGGCCACCTCATCGCACACGCGCTTGTTCGTGTCGAAGTCCAGGGTCAGACGCGAGTAGTACTTCTCGATGATCTTGATGGCCGAGCCCTTGACGGTCTTGGTGCGGACGCCCATTGTTGCTGCTTTCTTTCCTGAACTCTGCTTTTCAACAAGTAAGCGGTGCAGGACGCTCCATTCCCGGCCGTTGGCCGCCCAGCAGCTCCCGTCCAGTGGCTCCCAACAAAACTATCCGCAGAGCCTCCCAACTCGTTATTTCTATTGTATCACAATAAAGCATACTAAGACCAAGATGCGGGATTGTGCTTTTACATCAAGCTTTGTAGTCGATTACATTTTCGTGGGCCACACCACATCCTCAGATATCAGTCTGAGCCTGTTTCTGAGTTGGCTCTGATGCCATGGCACACCCCTTGGACTTGAAGGACCGGATTCAAGGGGTCCTCGAAGATCGGGAGCATGGCGCTGCTGGTGACGGCGAACGCCAAGGTGTGGGCAGCGAGCGCGTGCGCGCTGTACGCCAAGTGCCTGGTGACGACGACGATCCAGGGCGGCAAGGCGTTCGAGTCGGGCTCTCGCCCGCCGGAGGACGCGCGGCTGTCCGTGGCCAAGAACTACAAGGGCGTCAAGCAGACCTACGGGCTGGACGAGCCACTGCTGGCCGCTGACTCGCAGGAGGCCCGGGCCAAGGCGCAGGCCGCCAGGGAGACCGACCACCGCTGGCGCCGCATCGTCGCCAACGACATGGAGACCATCCCCATCGCGCTGCTCGTCTTCGGCGCCGGGGTGCTCACGGATGCCAACGCCGCCGTGCACCTCGCCACCGTCTCGACCTTCACGGCCTGCCGCTTCGCGCACACGTACGCCTACGCCAACTCGATGCAGCCCGCGCGCGGCCTGCTGTGGACGCTCGCGCACTTCGCGGTGCTCGTGGGTGCCGGTAACGTCGTCGTCACCGGCATTCTGGGCCACTAGCTGTCAAACCCGCAGCTGGCGGCGGAGGAGGAGTGATGTAGGAGCGAAGATTGATAACGTGAACGTGGACTCATCCATCACTGCGTGCTTTCCGCATACTCCCGCTGCTTCTCAACGACTACTCCCGCTCGGTGGCACCTCCGCTTTCCTGCCAGCTCACTCGTCGTCCGCGTCGTCGACGGTCACAAGCTCGTACTCGACCGCCGACACGTTGTTCTCCGTGTTGACGCTGGGCGGCGGGTCCGGCGTGGACGCCACGCCGTCCGGGTGCCGCGCTAGCTTGCCCCACTGGGTCACGTTCAGCCGCATGAACCCGCGGAAGATGTCGGCGTTGCAGTTGCGCACGACCACGACGGCGTCGGGCGTCAGCATGTCAATCTGCTCTGTCGTCACCCAGCGACACCCGAGACGTCAGCACCGCGCGCCAGCAATGACGATGGCCACACACTCGCTGACTGCTCACCGTTGCGCGCAGTAAAGGTGACGCAGCCCGTCTCGTCGGCGAGCACGGCCTCGGCCAGGCGGCTGGCGCTGCCGTCGAAGCGCGTCTTCTCCACGGCTGGCGCCACGGACACGACCTGCAGCACGAGGTTGTGTCCGTGCGAGCCGGGCGTCAGGTCGCGCACTTTGACGTCTGCAGCCACAGACGCCGCGTGGGTCCGCCGCCCGTCACGCTCCACCGGAAGCCAAGCGACGTCAGCACGTACAGGTCGCTCGCCGCAGCGTCGGGCCGGCGTCAGCGTCCGCCATGGGCCGCGTCCTCAATGCAGTCGAGTCGCAACGGCAGTCGCAGCGGCAGCAGCAGCAGCAACGCCCAAGGAAGGACTTGTCGACTGCTTCCCAGTTCACTGACAGCGAGTTGTCGACACTTGCCAAGCCGGCAGCAAGGAAAGAATCTGATTCTCATCGAAGTTGCTTGGCCGACCAGCCGCGGAATCAAGATACTTATACCCTCTGACTTCCAATATCATATTGGGAGGTGATTCATTCATGATGAGAACAAAGACCTATCGAAATCAATACACTCCGACAAGCTGGCATGAACCTCTCGAAACATTGAGGTTTTTCGCAACAAACCTTAGGGTTTTCGCTGAAAGACCTGATGCTGACTACTTGTGGCCCACATCAAATATGCAGGACTCACTATTGTTTGAGTTTCGAGTCTGAGCGGAACACCTTAGGACAAATTCTCGCTGGGAATTCGTTTGAATTTGAATTTGAATTTGACATGCACGCCGCGACGGCATGGGATCCCGCCACCTCCTTCATGCAGACGCCTCGACGAATCCATGCAAGCCCGACAGAAAGCGCAGCACGAGCACACACTCCATGAAGAGACGGCCCGATGGCGGGCGGTGTATTCGCAGTCGGGCGCTGGTGGCGCCCTCCCCTAAGCTATCGATACATAGATATCGATCAAGAACAAACCAACTACAGCCAAAAAAGACAAAATGAAGCCGACCAGCGAGGCCTCGACCACCCCGGGGGAGCGGCCAGTCACCGCGACGCACTCGCCTGATAATGAGGGCGCGAGGCGCGCGGTGGACCGGCCGGCCCGCCCGGAGAAGCTCGCGCTCTATGAGGACGCCACGTCGTCGTCCGTGCTGTTGTTGTCGAGCGCCTCGTCCAGTTCGCTGCTCGACTCCTCCAGCGTCGTGCTCGTCGACAGGAACGCAGCCACGGCGTCGTCCTCCTGGTTGCTCTCGTCGCCGTCCTCTTCCTCCTCCTCGTCGCCCTCCTCCAATTCGCCGGCGTCCGCCTCCTGCTCGTCGTCCAGCATGACCTGGTTCGACTCGTCCTCGTCTTCCTCCTCCTCCATGTCGGCCAGCCCGTACAGGAACTCAAAGTCGATCTCATTCGACTCGCGCCGGTCGGTGATGATCTGGTTCACCTCGGCCTCCACGGACAGCATCGCGGGCTCCTCGCAGCCGGCGTGATTCAGGATCAGCTCGCGCTCCTGCGGATCCAGGTACCCCTCCTCCATGTAGTTCTGCCGATCCACGCGGCTGCTCACGAACACCAACGCAGCGTTAGCACGCGGCCACACGGCACCTCCAAGCCTCCACGGCGCAAAACGGAACGCACTGTTCCTTGCGCTCAAGCTCGAACGAGTCCAGTCGCCGGCGCGTGCGCGACCGCTCCTTGAGCGACATGCCGAGCTGAGAAGCCAGCACCAGACGCGTCAGAAGCCGCAACATGACAAGGCACGCGGTCCGCAGGAAACGTACCGGGATACCGCCCGAGGTGACGGTCGTGGTGAAGACGGTCGGCTCGAACTCGACAATGTCGGCCGCCTCGAACGCCACGCGCCGCCGCTTCTTCTTGAGGCGCTGCAGCTCCGGCGACGCCGCGCGCTTGGCGAGCCTGGCCGGCTGCTGGGCCGCCGCGGCCACCTCCGCCTCCTGTCCGGGCGGCACATTCACGCTCGCGTTCTCGTCCGCGACCGCCTTGCCGTCGCCGCTCTCGAGGTCCAGCGCCGCCGCGGCCGCCGCCGCCACCACCGCTTTGTCCTGCGGTGACGGGCCGACCAGCGAGCCCACGAGCACGCCGCCGCCGCCGCCGCCGGGCTGCGGACTCGTCGGACGCGCCGCCGAGGGCGAAAGCACCACCGTCGTCATCATGCCGGCCGCCGTCCCCCTCTCGAAGATAAGCCGCTGTCGTCGCCCCCTGGAATATGTGGCGCGCGGCCATTGGGAAGTTCGGAACACAAAATCGGAACTTTTGTGTTGTGCACATAAGCCAGGGATAGGGCAGATTCGTGCGGCTGGCCAATCAGAGAGCTTGAAGAGGGTTCGCCACGGAACAACTGGCTGACCAGATGGCGGGCCTTGACGCAGACAGGGCGGACACTGGCGGGCCGGATAAGATGCGTGCACACAGGTTGTTTGTGGTACAGTAATCTGCCTGAACATGCAACGGCAGACCTTCAATCCTCTCGCAAAGATTGTGCAACATCACTGGATTTTGGTGATGGGGAAGGTACTGAATCTGACGAAAGTGCAATTGATCCACTCTTTTTATCATTGCAC